>CAUYON010030640.1:0-47305 GCA_963573935.1 Arctocebus calabarensis
AGGAGATGGGGAAAGACTGGGAGAGAAACGGAGAGAGCTTCTCTCTCCCCACTAGAATTTTCTCCCTCTACCAGGTGCCTTAATGTTTTCTGTATTCTTTTCTGTGAATAAATTCTGTCTTACAAAAAAAAAAAAAAAAGAAATACTGGCCTAGGCAATGTCACTGCCACAGTGGTTCACAAGTCTTAGAATGTGCCAGAAGACTTATAAAGTACAGCTTGTCCAGCATTTCTGGGTCAGTAGGTGTGAGGGTCCTATTTGCTTTTCTCCCAAATTCTCAGATCATTCTGGGACTGCTACTCCAAGGAACACTTTAAGAACCATTCTTCTGGAAGGTTCTTTCTTTTCTCAGTACGTTTCCCTCCATTCCTACTTCATGTTTTATTCTTCCATTACTAGGTGCTTCTTATATTCCTGGTATTGTTTAATTACTAGAGGTACCAGGGTGAGAAAGATAAGATTTCCTCCCTAGAGGGCTCACAGTGGAATGACAATGACAAGATGGACACAGTGGTTTCCTCTATGTGACATGAGCATGGCTAGGACAGAAGCAGGCAGGGGCAGAGGAGGACCCCCTGACCTAGGGCGCAGAGCCAGTGGGGCTGGTGCAGTGATAAAGCAGGAGAAAGAGTCTGGAATGGCGTTTCTGAGAGGATGAAATGGAGGATGAAGGTTGTCCAGAGATGGGCCTGGGTGCTGGGCTTGCTGGCTGGCCCACCTGGACTCTGAGCAACAGAGGCAGTGGTTCAGAGAGGTGTGGAAAATCCCCAGGCAGGACTTGTGGGCAGGGCAGAGCAGGGAGACTTCTGCACTTTCCCAGGAGCTTGGGTCCTATTTGAACACAGTGGGAGGTTGGGAAGTGATGCAGTCACGCCATGAGGATGGGTGGCTTTGGGTGGAGCCCCTCTAGAGACGTAGGAGGTGGGAACTGGATGCTGGTGATGGTGCACAAGAGAGATGCTGAGGATGAGAGCCAATGGACTTGTCATCTCTCAGACCACAGTCACAGCAGGATGTGAGACAGGGCAGACAGACCATGGGCTTTGGAGTCTAACCCCATCTGGACCATCTGCCTCGTGTGACATGTGGTAAAGCTTCCTGAACCTGATATTTTTATCTGTGCTGCTGGAATAATAACCCACCCAAGAGGGGAGAGAAACTGAATGTGAGAATGTCCAAAAAGCTCTAGGGATGGTGTATACATATTGGTATTACGATGTGGGATGAACAAAAGGCAAATTTCTCAGAAACTTGAGAGGTGGAGTCCCAGGGTTTCTCTTCTCCCCTCCAGACACCTGAGAAGACCACGTCAGGCAGAAGGGCCTGTAGGCCTTTCTCTACATAGGCCATCTGCTGCCAGGATGAACATGAATTAGGCTAGCATAGGCACATGTGAAGGGGCTCGGAGAAGCCAAGGCCACCAGTGCTGGGGCTTCTCTGCCCTGGGCATCTAGGTGCAAAGAGGATCCCACATAGGCAAAGGCAGCAATGAGGTCTAGCTACCCCGAGTCAACTTGTGCACATGTTGGCACATCCAAGACCCACAGAAGTACCGAGATCAAGAAGCTTCTTCCACACCAGTTTTCCGAGAACTATTTTTCTCTAGAAAACAGCCCCTCATGACCCTGCTTATGTTCTTTCTGGATTCCATCTCTTTGTATGGGGCCATCCATTGTAACAGGAACACATTTGGGGAGTGAGAGATGATCAGGGCCACCAGTAGGCAGAGTCCTGTCTGGCCTCAGAGCGAGGGAGCTGGAGGGAACAGGCATGGACTCAGGCAGTGAGAACCAAGTCACATCTTTATTGGCATAGTCACCGTGGAGGGACTGGGGGGCCTTTAGCTATTGGCTGCTATGGTTTCCTGAATCCAGTCCACATAGTTGCACACCTTGGTATAGATTCCAGGCTTGTCCTTCTGGCCACAGCCATAGGCCCAGGAAATGATTCCCTGGAGCTCTCCATTGCAGGCCACAGGGCCACCTGTGTCACCCTGGGGAGAAGGAAGGACAAGGTGTATGAAGAGGGCGATGA
This sequence comes from Arctocebus calabarensis, assembly GCA_963573935.1. Lineage (NCBI taxonomy): Eukaryota > Metazoa > Chordata > Mammalia > Primates > Lorisidae > Arctocebus > Arctocebus calabarensis. Next base: position 2,035 of record CAUYON010030640.1, read on the forward strand.
GGAGGAATATAGATAGCTACATTCACTCTGAACCTTAAGAGTCCCCGCTCCAATCAGCTGTGTGCTCCACACCCCTGTCTCTGTGGCCCATTCCCTGTTCTTACTAAGGAGACAGTACTTGGCCCAGACAAACCTTCCTTAGTTCTGTAGGGGCCACTGCATGGAGCTTTCTCAGCCCTAAAAATTTGGGTGTTCAAATCTGGCTCCCAGGTGCCACTAATCTACGGGTGATGTCTCAGAGTGGAAAGGGGTCAAATCACCCGGCAGGAATCCTTGCCACCCTCAAGTAGGCCGGCACAAATCATGTTGCTGGTGATCTCCCCAGGGTAGGCGGCCTTGCACTGGGCATCACTCATCAGGGGAATCTTCACGCACTGCAGCAGGTCTTGGTAGGTGACATCGAGGATCAGGAAGAGATCAAGAAAAGGAGAAATTAACTCAGGCCAGAATTGGGAGACATTTACCTACCAGGGACCCTGAGGGCTCCTACAGGTGAGGCCCCCTGCAACACAAGCCAGAGCAAGAAACAAGGGCTTTCAGTTCCCACAATGGCCATCCTGGACTTCCCCGCCTGCCAAGACGGGATCATGGCAAGGTGACTATTTGTGCTCTCTCTGGATTCTAGGAGCCACTTCCTCTTGACCTTGCATCTCTCAGGCACCTGGTCTAGAACCTTGTGTGTAGTGGACATTAGAAAAGTATTTTCAGCCTGGAAGCAAAAGGGCTCAAGTTCAAGGGTATGCTTGGTTCTGGTGAACATGAAGATCAAGGATTGTGGGAGGGCGGAAGATCCAGACTTACCACTATATTTGAAGGTTTTGCCCCAACCAGAGATGAGGCACTCGGTGCCGGCAGGTGCACAGGCGCTGGGCAGCGATATGGGGGACACGTTGGCATTGAGGGTGGCAGGTGAGGCCAGCTTGATCAGCATGATGTCATTGTCAATGGTCCAGACATCAAAGTTGGGGTGGCGGATGACCTTGGCCGAGTTGATGACCTGTTCATTGCCCTCCAGGACATTAATGTTGTGCTCTCCCAACCTCACTCGGAAGTGACTGTAGGGAGAGGAGGTGTAGTGAAGGCCTGATGCTCCCTCCCCGCTTTTCCCACAGTGCTGACTCCACCTGCTTATGGAGACCTTCGGGGTGGGGTCTGTGGAAGCACCCTGGTGTCAGTGCCAGTGTTGGAATGGGTCAGAGGTGGGTGCTGGTGTGGTGTGATGAGTGAAGGGATCCATTTGGGGCTGCCCCTCTGTGTCCCCAGTCTCCTTTCCTTCACCCCTTTGGGCACACAGTGCTATGGGCTGAGAAGAGCCTCTTGTAGCTTCCCAGGCATTTTTTCCCCTTGCTCCCTACAGACTGACTTCTACTCCCTCCCTTCTTGGGTCTTCTTGGCACACACCCCTTTCTGCCTGACCACATCCTGGGCCCTCCCAGTGTGGCCCTACAGCATCAGTGTCACCTGGGCACTTATTAGAAATACAAATCTTGGTCCCTCCCCCACCTCCTCCATAGGGCTTTGGGGATGGGACCCAGAGATTTGTTTTAACGAACCCCCTGTTGGCTCTGATGCACTCTCTGGCTTGAGAACCTTCCATGCAGGCAGTGGTTGTCAGCTCTGTCTGCACTGTAGAATTCCAGAGGTAGAGAGTGTGAAAGACCCATGTTCACAGCCCCTTCATGAATATTCTGAGCTAATGGCCCTGGGATAAGACCCAGTCATGACTATTTTTTTTTCTTTCTGTTTCTTATTTATTTATTTATTTATTTATTTATTTGTTAGACTTAGTCTTAGTTTGTTCTCTTTAGTCCAGTGCCATGGCTCCATAGCTCACAGCAACCTCAAACTCTTGGGCTTAAGCAATCCCCTTGCATGAACGTCCTGAGTGGCTGGGACTAAAGGCACCCACACCAACGCCTGGCTAGATTTTTTTATTTTTTTAGAGATGAGGGTCTTGCTCTTGTTCAGGCTGGTCTTGAACTCCTTAGCTCAGGGATCAACCAGACTCAGCCTCCCAGATTGCTAGTTCTTATGTGTTTTTAATGTGTAGCCAATTGTCTAAAAATACTTTCCGAGTGACTCTTACCTCCCCCAAATAATCCCTGTCTGCTTTTATGACCCATGAGCCCTGCTGTTGTGTGGAATTGTTGTGTGGGAGGCTTTCCAGAGATCCCTTCTTCACCCTTGCCTCTGCAAGTCAGCTGCTGCCACCAGATTGTCTTCTTTGTCACAATTCCCCTCCATCTCCCCTCACCTTGGGGCCCCTGTGCTGCGAAGGACCTGAGCTGTGGGTTTGCAGCCAGGGGCCTGTCACTTACTTCAGGTAGCACCGAGCTGATGACACCACCCACTCATCATTGATAAGGGAGCCTGCACACCCAGTGTTGACATGGGAGTCAGAGTCCAGGGACACCTGGTAGGGGACGGAATTCTCTGTGCAGGTGTAGCCCCCGACAATCTTGTCATCATCGTCAGCAGGGAAAGCAACTTGAGCAGGCATAGGAAGGGAGAAGCCAGATCAGCAGGATATTGGGGCTGGAACTGTCAGCCCTGTGCCTGGCTCCTGCTCATGAGGGCTTCTTAATAAGTACAGAGATGCCAGGAAAGGGAGCAGGTGCTGCTTGCCACAGGGAGTGGTGCCACAGAAGGTGGCTGCCCAGTCTCTGCACAGCTATACACCCTAGGGCTCAGCTCTCCCCTGGGGGCATCAGCACTCATGATGCTCTTCATGCATCATGAAGTTGCACAGGAGTTGGCATGTGGTTGTCTCACCATTGACCACTTCTTTCCCTCACTCATCCCTTCTCTGCTCCCTATGCCTGTCTGAGTCCCAGACCATCGAGACAGTTTAGTCTAAATAGGAAAAGTTTCTGGCTGCACCCAGCATCTCCATAGCTCAGGTCAATACAGTGAGGACAGAGAGGTGGCAGCCCCCAGACCTACTCCAGCAGGACATAGGTAGGCATTGCTACTGGCCAGTACAACTGTGATTCTTAACCTTGGCTGCACACCTGAAAATGTTAAAATCATCAGGATGCTTAGAAACATAACACATAGGCTGCATTGGAAGTCAGAATTTCTAGGGCTAAGTCTCTGGCTTGAGTACTTTTGCAGCCTCCCCAGTTGCTCACCAGGTTCTGAGCAGCCATTCAGCACTGCAGAGCTGCCCCAGAGCTGCCTGAGCCCACTCTGCAGCTGGCGGTTTCCTGGCTTGGCACCTCCACTTGATTCCCCCACCTCTGTATGAATGATTGTGTGAGAGAAGGAGCAGGGAGGAGGTAAGAGAGCTGTGGCTGACAGAGAGCCCATTGCACAGGTGAAATGGGAGGGACAGACAGGCAGCAGGAATAGTAGGGCTTGTGTCTTCCAGGAAGGGGGCAGTTGTGGCCTGAGGCAAGGCCTGGAACTCACCAGTAGCACCCACAAGGGCTAGGATCAGGAGTGTGTTCATGGTGGTGAGGAGTGATGGGACAGGTGGTGGAGCACCCATCCTTATATCTACCAGGCATGGGGGGCGGAGGGCCAACATTCTGTCCAGAACAAACATACCTGCAGCTGTCCCTTCTCAGGCTGTAGCATGGGCTCTGTTGTGTTTGCCCACTGTGTAGATTTGTGATTTGCAGGTGATATGGGAACTGCCAGAGAGTCAACTTTTGCATATGGTAATGGTGGAGGCAGGAAATATAAATTTTTTCAAACAGGGAAGTACCAATTCTAAATCTTGTCAATTAGTGTTGTAGGGGGTACCGGCCAGTCACTAAATGGCAGCTACCTTGGGAATGGGGTGTTACCTGGGCAAAACTCTCTCTAACCAAAGGTAATTCCCACAGGGGCTGACAGTGGAGTTCTAGCAGCAAAAACAGCTTCTAAACTGGGTAAATAAACTCAGTAGTCTTATGAAGCAGAAATTGCCTACTGATATATTTTCTCCTTTTTTTTTTTTTTTAAGACCCTGGTCAACTCTTTTACTTTTTATTTTTGCTGAAGGTCGTTTTTATGATTGATGTGGAGGGATTCCTTATATTATGGTTCCAACTGTTTCTCAGATATACCCATATTTTTTCTTAATATTAATAATATATTTTGATAAACTTTTAAAAAGTTTTCATAATGACTTACTTTTTTTGTGGTTCAAACATTCTTTATCTTCTTTAAGAAATCTTTGCCTAGCCCATGATCATGAAGACAGTTTGCTATGTATTCTTCCAGAAGCTTCAGAGTTCTACTTTTTCCATCTCCCAAAAGTTGTTATGTCTCATACCAATTCGTGTTTATGGAAAAGTTCAGAAAAGTTTTCCTGTAAAGGGCCACATAGTAAATATTTTAGCTTTGTACATCATGTGATCTCAGTCCTGACTCCTCAACTCTCATTGCCGTGCAAAAGCTGCGTTCCAATAAAGCTTAATTTATGGATACGAAAATTTCAATTTTATATAATTTGCATATTTACAAAATGCAATTCTTTTTATGTTTTTCAATTCATTGCTAGCTTCTGGGCCATATAAAACAGACAGCAGCCATATACTTTGTAGTGTGAGGTAAGGATGGAGATTCATGACTTTTCTATATTGATGCAATGTTTTTCCAGCACTGTTTGCTAAGAAGACTCTCTCTCTCTCTCTCTCTCTATCTCTGCTTTATGTTACTGTTAGCATTTGATTTGGGGATTATAAATGCAGCTTTGATTTACCACAGATTATCTATAAAAACCCAGTCTACTACTTAACGGTAGGTTTTTCATCAATGCCATTTAGTAGGTGAAGGAAGTTTCCTGTTACTCTGAGTTTCTTAACAGTTGTTATCAATAACGGATATTAAATGCTGTCAAAGTTTTTGATATCTATAGATATAATTATATAGTTTTCTATTTTTTATTACAGAAAGGATAAATTGCATATATTGTTTTTTGAATGTTAGATGAACTGTAAATTACTGAGATAAACTCAGTTGATCATGGTTTATTATCCTTTTTAGATACTGGACTGATTATGCCATAATTATAAAAAATATCATTGAATCTGTGTTCCTGAGGAATATTGGTCTGAGGTTACTTTCTTTTTTTTTTTTTTTTTGCAGTTTTTGGCCAGGGCCAGGTTTGAACCAGCCACCTCCGGCATATGGGGCCGGCACCCTACTCCTTTGAAGCACAGGTGCTGCCCGAGATTACTTTTCTTGAAGTATCTTTGTCTAATTTTGGTATCAGGGTAGTTTGGGCACCCGAATAAGTAGGGGATCATTCCCAGCTCTTCAGATTTCCTCTTAAGTACTGTCGTAGTGAGGTCCTATCAATTTTAATTATTATTTTTATCAGTTTAAAACATTTTCATTTTTTGAATATTCTCAAAGAAAAAATTATACGTATAATATATGTTTGTTCATTATATATATAATGATTTTATTAAAATAAATCTATTAAAAAATTCTGAATCAAAGTGTGTTAACAGTGACAACTATTTTGATGTATGTTACCAATTACTAGGCAAAAGGATTTTTACAATTTACTTTTCCCAAAATATAAATGGTTCATTTCTCTGCATCCCACCAGTATTTAATGAGAGAGAGAGAGAGAAAGAGAGAAAGAGAGAGAGAGAGAAAGGATACTACTAAAACACATATAACTTCCCTTTTATTTATTCTTTTCCTCATAAGTGACTTAGAAAATTGTTATTTAATTTTGAAATATAGGGGACTTTTCTGGACATATTTCTCTTACTGATTTCTATGTTAATTCCACTTGGTTTGACTTGAATAATTTTAAATGCATTGAAACTTACTTTATCACCCAGATAGTGTAGTTGATCCTGAGACACTGTCAATTGAACTCAGAAAGAACGTATATATTCTACTGCTGTTGGGTAGAATATTCTGGCCTGGTCAATTAAGTTGATTGATGGTGCCCGTGTTTTCTATAGTCTTCCTGATTTTTTGTTTTCGCCAACTTGTTGAACCAATTATTGAAAGAGGGGTATTGAAATCAATGACTGCAATTGCAGATTTGTCTACTTCTTGAAGCCCTTGCAGTTCTGCTTTTGCTTTGGTATTTTGAAGATCAAATACATAAATATTTGATCAATGTGTTGTTAGGATATGTCTTTATTTATCTCAGATTATATCCTCTGCTTTGAAATTTAATATAAATGTAGCTACTCAAGCTTTCTTTTAATTAGTGTCAGCATGGCATATATTTTTCTAGCCTTTTAAATTTTACGTACTGAATCTTCATTGTGTATTTCTGATAGATAGCATATAATTTTTTTCAATATTATTCCATAATAATTGATATTACATCTATATTTTTAATGGAGTTATTTAGAGCATTTAGATTTGATGTCATTTTTGATCTGATTTACTTTGTGTCTGTCATTTTGCTATTTATTTTCTGTTGGTCCCATCTTTCCTTTGTTCTTTTTTCTCTTTTATGACGACTTTATGAATTAGTGAGTTTTTATAATTTCTTTTTTCCTGGCTTATTAACTATAACTTTGCATCTTGGTATTTTAGTTGTTGCTCTAAGTGTGCAGTACATGTCACTGCTGTAACACAATCTTCTTTCATGTGTCTTCAGTAGATTTCTGTTTTTATGCTACTGTCATCATAAACTTTACTTTTACATATATCATAAACTCTGCATTGTGTTGAAATTATTTCAGAGTAAATTGCCAATTATTCTCTATAAAAATTTAATTTTTAAAATTTTTTATTTATTTATTTTTTTATCATTGAGGATTCACTGAGGGTACAAAGAACCTGGTTACATTGATTGCAATTGTTAGGTAAAGTCCCTCTTGTAATTGTGTCTCACCCCCCAAAGTTGTGTCACATACCGTGACCCCCCACCCTCCTCCCTCCTTCCTTCTCTCTGTTCTTCCCTTCCTCCACCCTCTCCCTCCTTTGGGATCTCCCCTTACTAATTGGACTACTTGAATTTGTTCTATCACTGATCACAATTTTATTGTAATGAATTATTTACTATTATTTATTCAAGTTCATTAATCTTCTCTCCTATAATGTCCAATCTGAGTTAAGTCTATACAGCAGAATTTCTCATCACAGACCTATTTTTCTCTCTAGATGATTGATTTGGATTTTATTATATCTTCCTCATTGCTAAAAAACTTTAAACATATGAGCTACAGTTGTAACAACTATTTTAATATCTTTATATGACAATTTGTCATTTGGGGGTTGATTTCTATTGATTAATTATCCTCTCCCTTATTGGTAATAATTTTATTTTTGCTTTTTCATGTGTCTATAATCTTAGATTAGATGAGGAGTATTATGTATATTATATTTGGGAGCACTAAATATTTTTGTATTTCTATCAATGTTTTTTAGCTTTGTTCTGTTATATCCTTAAGTCACATAGAAACAAAAAGCAAAAAATCTCCAGCAGGCATTTGTTTTTCTTGAGGAATTTACAAAGCTTATTCTATTATAAAATATACATGAAAAATTAATAGGATCAAGGGTAGTCAAGAACCCTTTATAAAAATGAGCAAAGTTGAAGAAAATATTCTGCCAGATTCTGCCAAACTAGCATAAAGCTATAATAAATAAGACTGTTATTAGTGCAAGGACGAAGCGGACCAATGTAACAGAATAGGGAGCCATGAAAACAGACCCCCCCCATAATGTTTGATTTATGACAAAATTGATATTATAAAGTGATGAGGAAAGTATTATTTCTTAACAATAGTATCAAGTAAATTGGATGAGCTTGTGGAAAAATGGAACTTAATCCCTTTCTCTTATCACATGCAAAGAATCAACTGCAGTGAGACTACAGATCTAGATATAAAAAGTTGAAAATGTAAAGACTTTAGAAGGAAAATATGAAAGAACATGATCATTTTGAAGTAGGCAAAGATTTCCTACACTGGATTCTAAAACACAAAATGCTAACCAAAACAGGGGAAAAGTAGGATAATTATGGCTTATAAACTTCTGTTGATCTAGATGCTGTTAGGAGGAAGAAAAGCTAACCTATGGAGAGGAGGGGAAGGGTGGAGAGTAGAAAGAGAGAGAGATTGTGTCAGCCAAAACTCTTATATACCTTTCAGGAAAGTATAAAGTATTTTGGATTCTCAAAGAATGCTTCATGGTCCATGTAACTATTATTCTGGTCTTTTTCAAATCACTTCCCTTTAATATCTTCTTAACTGGTGTTATATTTTATGAAATCAATTTAAATTTGAGTCTCTATTTCTTAACAAAGTATTAGGCCTAGACTAAGGTGGAAAGTGACCAGTTAACTCTGGCAAATTTCTGGGCCGCAAGCCCTCCACAAAATGGAGTAAGTCTGGTTCACTCCCAAGATAGATGGGAAAGTACTCACTGACTTCTTGCTTGATTAACTCTCTGAGAAACAGACCAGGAAGTACCAACTGTACCTGGACTGACCTCTAAGAAATACCAGGTGGGAAAGTACTGAAACAAAGGTGTGTGACTAACTATCTGCAAAATCCTGCTTCTGTACAATGCTTGCTAACCTAACCAGATGCACCTGGGCAACCTGTGTGCCAACCAGGATGCAGACCAAACCTTAAAAATCTGACCCCTTAATCACTCAGGGTTGCTTTCAGAAACCCCATGTTGGGACACCGAGGCAGTCACCAGCTGGCTCTTCAATAAAAGGAGTTCTCTTTAAATTTGACTTGTTTGGCAGTGTGGTCTTTGAGAGACTCCTTGGCATAACAAAAGTTAGATTGGAAAGAAAGGGATTTAAAGTCAGAACGACTCCAAGATTGTCAAAAGAAATAGAAAGCAAAATATGAAAAATGCATTAATGTGAATTATTTTGGGAAATAGTTATTTCTGGATAATGCATTTTAGGGGTGATTCTTACTAAGGATTTTAATATAATTTTTAGATTTAAATGGCCTTAATATTGGTTTTGTCTTGGCCAGCTCACTCCTTAGGATAGTGTGGTTCTGAGTGGTGACACTCAGTAATAGGACTTCAACATAAATATGCTAAAACTTTGCTTTTTTTTTTTTCTTTTTGGTTTTTGGCTGGGGCTGAGTTTGAACCCACAATGTCCAGCATATGGGGCCAGCGCCCTACTCCTGTGAGCCACAGGCACCACAGAAAACTTTGCAGTTTCATAGGAGGATATTTACTTGGTCATTACTCCTGAGAATAAGGTCTGTTCAATCCCAATTATAGAAACTTGAACTGTGCATCTGGAATTCCAAACGTCTATAAGCCAAAATTATTACTACTCAGCTGTACCTGTTTCTGTATTTCAAAGGCTATTTTTTTCCTGACATCCTATCAGAGAGCACTTGAAGTTCTAAATGCAAGGCACTTGAAGTTCTAAGAGCAGGACAACTCCTTTTCTCAGGACTTCTTTCTTTTCTGTTTAGTAGCCGTTTGGTTCATTTTTAATATGCTCTTGTGACAAACAAAAAGGTCAAAGCGTTTGGAGATGGAACAAACCTAGGGATTTAATTTTTATTTTTATTAAAAAACTTCCATTAATTCTTTGGTTTATAAGCTGGAAAAATGAAGTAAAAATTACTTTTCAAATTGCTGACTTTTAGTTTAACTCTAAATCCACATTGCATTTATTTCTAAATTTATCAATATTTGTAGAAGAATGGGTTATTTTCTTATGAAATGTATTTAGGAGGAGCAAAAATGTCTAAAATTTAAACAACCTTTTCATATAAATATACATTCTGAAGTTCAGATATAGCATAAGCTTTCTTTTTCTTTTTAGTTTCAAAAGCTACTCTAACTTTTTTCAGAAATTGTTTCAGGTTAATTGAGGGTGCAAAGAATTAGGTTAATGTTTGCATTTGTTGTAAAGAGTCTCTTTTATGATTATGTCCCACCCCCAAGAGGTGTGCTAGACACCCTAACATTGTGCCCATAAAATGGGAGCACACCATCGCCCTCCCTCCCACTCTCTCCCGACTCCCTTGTAGCCCTGACCCTACCTTGAATTGATTTGAGTTTTTGTCTTATGTGGGTGTATAGTAGATTGTCTACTGGCTTCATATTAGTGTTTGGTCCATTGGATTCTTGCTTCTCCATTCTTCTGGTACTTTAATAAGAAGGTGTTCCAATTCCATCCAAGTTAATACAGAAGATGTAAAGTCTCCAACTTTTTCAATGGCTGAAAATTATTCCATGGTATACATACTCTACAATTTGTTAATCCATTCCTAGGTTGGTGGCCTTTTAGGTTGCGTCCACATTTTGGCAATTGTAAATTGAACAGTGATAAACAGTCTAGTGCAAATGTCCTCATGATGAAATGACTTTTTTCTTCTTCTGGGTAGATGCCTAGTAGTGGGATTACAGGATCAAATAGAAGGTCTAGTTTGAGTTCTTTGAAGATCCTCCATACTTTCTTCCAAAAAGGTGGTATTAGTTTGCAGTCCCACCTGCAGTGTAAACGTGTTCCCTTTTCTCCACATCCATGCCTGCATCTGCAGCTCTGAGACTTTGTGATGTGGGACATTCTCGCTGGGGTTAGGTGACATCTCAGGGTGGTTTTGATTTGCATTTCTCTGATAATTAGTGATGATGAGTATTTTTCATATGTTTGTTAGCCATTCATCTTTTTTTGTTTGTTTTTTGGTTTTTTAGAGAAGTTTCTATTCATCTCACTTGTCCATTGATATAAGGGAATTTTGGCTCTTGTTCTTGTTGTTGCTTAATTTGAGTTCTCTGTAGAATGTAGTTATCAAACCTTTGTCCAATTTTTGATAATATGCAAAAATCTTTTCCCATTCTGGTGGTTGTTTCTATAATGTGACTTTGATTGAGGTTGAAAGAAATTTTTTTCTTACTCTGATCTATACTTTTATTTGTTTAACACAGGGAGGGATTCAGTAGAATTAATCCCTAGTGTCGAACAAGTGTAGAACAAGGGTGAGAAAGTTGCATGTAGCTTCTTGCCAACTCAGCATGTCCCAATCTAAACTCTTCTTTTCTCCAGATCCTTCTGTCTTGTGAGGGAAAGACATTATTTACCTAGTACCCTATGGTGTAAATGTGGGAGTCATCCCGGATCCTTTCAGTGAACATCCACATCCAATCAGACACCTAATGGTGATTCTAAGTCTGAAAATCAGTCCTCAAATCTACTTCCTCACTTCTATAGCCATAGGTCAGGTCCACATCAACTCTTGTCTAGAAAACTCTGGCCTTGCCCAGTCTCCCCAGTAGAAATATGATGATATCACTCTCCCTGTGAAAGTTCCTCAGGGTTACCTTAGGCTGGGTAGGAAACCGGTCAATTCTCAAGCATGGCTAACGGCCTCACCTGCTAGGACCCTGCCTTCCCTCTCCAGGTAGTAAATCTATGGCAAGCCATGTTGCCTCAGGCTTCACAATTTTGAATTCACTTCTCTTCCCCCCCGCTCCCTGGAATGTAGTCATCATTCTCTTATATGTCTTTATTTGTCCCTCATGATTGATTAATAAATATTTAGTCTGACTATAGAATTCCAAGTTGGACATCTTTTCCCCTCAAAATCTTAAAGGCATTGCTCCAAAGCCTTTTCATTTTCAGAGATGCAGATGAGAAATTTGATGTCATCTTGATCTAATTCTGCATATATAATCTGATCTTTTTTTCCGTCTTTCCCTGGAAAATTTTTAAGGTCTTCATCCCCAATCCTCCAAAATGTCTCTGTGATATAGCCTGGTATAGATCATTTTTCATGCATTTTGCTGGAGATGTTGTGGGCTCTTTCAATCAAGGAACTCATTTCCTTTAGAAGTAGGGAATTTTCTTTTATGAGTTCATTGATAATTTCTCCCCCTCCATTTTTTTTTCCTATTCATTCTTTCTTAAATGCCTACTTTTGGGATGTTATATCCCCTAGACCGAAGCCTTAATCTTCTTTATTTTCTTTTTTCCCTCATCCTATTGTTTATGTTATTTACTGGATTTCCTCCATGTGCTTTCTAAACAGTTAGTGACCTTCAAGCATTTTTTAAAATTATATTTTTAATTTTCAAGAGTTGTTTTCTATCCTCCTAATGCTCCACTAAAACAGTAATCCATCTGTTCTTAATTTATGGATACTCTATCTCCCTGAGAATTTTAAGGACAGTTTCATTCCTACCTGCTCATTCTGCTTTACCTCATGATCCCTGCATTATCTCTGTTTTCTATAGATCCTCTTTTTCTTTGTATATTTTGGTTTCTGTGTATCATGTTAGAAATTTTCCACAAGTATCTGTTAAGCTTTGACTGGCTAGTCCTATCTTAGAGGAAGACAGTATAGAAAGCTGTTTAGAGGCTCGTGATTATGTGTTTGCACTGGTGTGTGTTTGGGGAGGTCACTCGTGTTTATGGAGTGAAGAACTTCACCTGCAGTGTGACTGGACCTGTCCAAATCACCTGCCCTAAGTGTCCTTAGGTTTTTTTTTTTTTTTTCTTTTGGGCTGGTTAATTTTCCTAAAGAGGAATACTCCATTCTTATATCCTAAGTATAAAATGAGATGTCCTGGCAGTATAAGCCTACCTGTCAGCCCACTGTGAAGTGATTAGAGGAAGAGGGTTAGGGAATCTCATCATTCGCAATGCAGAATTCTATTGAACTCCTCTTATTTAATATGGTAGCTCATTCCCATGTTCAGTGGGCTGATTCTTTCGTGCTGACACCTCCTTCCCTGAGTCTTTCTGGGGCGCAGTCTACTCATTGCTATTCTCCTCCATAAGCACTTCTACTTCACTTTTCTCTGATTTGCAATGTCAGCTAACACATATCCATCTGTTTTAGTACTTTTTCTGCTGCTATAACAGAATATAACAGACTGGGCAAATTAAAAAGAATAGAAGTTTATTTGGCTCACAATTCTGGAGACTGGGAAGTCCAAAAGCATGGCACCAGCATTTGGTGAGAATAATCCCCTGGCAGATGGCAGAAACCAGCATGAGAGGCAGAGAGTATAATGGGCTGTGCCTGCTTTATAAACAACTTGCTACCATGATAACTGGCCCATTAGATAACTATCTTCAACTATTCATATGGGCTCTGCCCTCATGATTTGATCACCTCTAATTTGGTTCCACCACCCACCATGGTTGCATTGGGGATTAAGTTTCTAATAATTGAATTTTGGAAAGTATATTCAAATCATAACACTGTTTTCTTTCCATTAAAAACAATTTTGCAGGTACGTCTTATCAACTATTATCTCCATTCCCTCTCATTGTCCTTGTGTTTTTTGTTTTCATTTTTATATTTTACTTAAAAAAATTTCCTACTGTCATTCTGGCTGGGTTTTAGTGGTGACCCATTGATAAGTGTGTGTGTGTGTGTACACAATTTTCAGTGTTCACAAACTCTTTCTTAACCCCTGTGGTAGACCATGATCAAGTCTGTATAAGTCTGATCATACAGTTAGGAGGGATGTAATTGTGGCCCAGAAAGAGTTTTTCATATGGTAAACAGATGGACTCATGGGTGATGACACAGTTCCTTCTACAGCCTAAATGAGTAAATGTCTAAAAACCTGGATTTCTGACCCCCTAGTTTCTTGTCATTAAGCACAAAGAACTTTAGAGACCCTTCCTGAAGAACTAGCAATGCATTGGGAGTAGGACAGATTACTTGTGCCTTTTATTTTGTGCATAACATTAACCCGCTAGTTTGAAGTTGGGGTGATTAACCAAATAGAAAGTAGTGTTAAACTGAGTCTTTATATCCTTTGCCTTTTTGATCCTGACATAACCTTTCATTCCTAAGAAGGAAAACTGACTACTACTTCTTTGTCTACTTTTCTTTTTCTGCCTTTCTCACTTGGTATGTTCTATTTCAATGCAGAAGTTCCAAAACTTCTAATTTATCAGATTTATTAACTTTCACATCTTTTTCCCTGTCTACCAGAATGTAATCTCCTTGAAAGCAGAACTGAATCTTACTCATCATTGTGTTCCCAGTAACATCCTTGGGACTGTGTAGATCTGATAATATGTGCTCAATATTTATTTGTTGGATGAATGAATACAGGAGTCAGTCATGCATTAGGTGAAATAAAATCAGCTGTGTTGTTCTGGTTATCCACAATGCCTTACAGAAAAATCAATATTGATGGTTCTATTGGAAAATCAAGTAAACCTCAATGATAGTATAGTCTTCTTTCATTCCATTTTCTCATCAAGAATTAAAATCTCTCTTCCTTTTTTTTATTTTGTTCCTACATCTGTGTTAAGATTTTCTTTATTCTGGTTGGTGTTGTATTTAACTATCCATCTGCTTTTATAAGATTATAAAGTCTTTGAGACTAGAGGTTGCACAAATTTTCTTCATCTTCTCAAAGCAGAAAACAAAATGAAGATCCAATGAGTTCAATCTATGTTTGCAGAATTCTATTAAAGTGTCCTGAATTTGTCACATGTGCATAAGTGGAATATGTGCTAATAAGGATCCGAGACAATCTGTGAGCAAGGGAAGACAATGATCAGGATTGGTGCTTTGCTTTAAATCACTTTATTTCTAGAAATGGGTGAATGCAATTTTAACTTACTAAGCAAACTTTGATATTATGCTTCTCCCTATTCCCTACCTTATTTCCCACAAAGAACTTTGTCTATAGTACCAAATTATAAGGGTTTGGCACATAATTCAGTAATATATCAATATGCCCTGTAAACACATTGATAGATGATCCCCACTAAGGCTGTCAATAATTTGAATAATCTTAGGATTATTATCCTTACACATATTATCAGATGTACACATAATTAATTTTCTATTTATATTAGGACAACACTTTAGTCAATTCCAATTTTCTCCCCACATCCTTCTCAAAAGGAGGGAACAAATTGTGCAAAGTTAATGCTGTTAATGCCTTGAAAATGCTGAATAACAAGGAGAATAAAATGACTCTAAAGTTCTGAAATAATAAATCTGTGTGTGTATAAACTATGCCAGATCAATGGCAGGATTCAATAGTGTGAAAATGGAGTTTAGTTGCTTTGGACAGATGTTTCTGGGACAATGTTGTAAAGTTCCCTCAAACATGTAGAAAGTGTATTTATTCTAATCGCTGTAATCATAACATGAATATGTATAGATGTTTAAAATAATACAAATGTCACCCATAGAATACAAGACACAGAGCAGTAAAAATGGTGCCCCAAACTGCAAATAGCCAGGATAACAAATATATTTCATATATTTGAAAATTTGAGTTGCTTTTTGGTTGTTGTTGTTGTAGTTTTGGCTGGGGTCAGGTTTGAACCTACTACCCTTGGCACATGGGACCAGCGCCCTACCCCCTGAGCCACAGGCGCCACCCAAATTTGAATTGCTTATATACCAAGGAATCATTTAGTGGTGACAGAAAAAATATTAAACTTTAAATATAAGGTTTAAGTTTTAATTGGATTTCTGAAAATGGTTAATAGCACAATCTATAATGTGACAAAAAGGAAAAAAAAATGGGTGTAATATGAATTTCGAATCAGGGTATGAGCTGTTAGGCAAAAGCATAAAATAGGAACAAATATTAGTAATTTGAAGATGAATTATAAGTTGAATACTTTTAAATTTAATGGCTTCTGGAAGTTTTAGCATCCAAAGATGAAGGACAATCTAGGTCAAGACTCTATAGAGAAGTAAGTAAGCCCTTAAGTGAGAAATAGACCAATTGGGAACCAGGATACCATGGCCCCAAGTCTGTGAATGCCATTCAAGTGCTAGACTTACTGTCTATTCTCTAACCTGTGTAAGTTTTCTATCTTCTCTATTTCCTCCTCAGTCTTACCATGGGTTTGCAAATGGTACACACCACTAGATTCTTACTTACCTTCTTGTATTTGCTCATTTCTGTTTCTGTTTTAAATTCCAGCTTGGTTACTTGACCCAAAATAAGACTGGTGAGTCTACCTTGGATTTAGTAATTCAAGAGGACAGGTCTAATTCCTTCCTGGGTGGTCTAAAGGTTGCAGTATTCTTAATTTTGTCATTGAGGATACAGGGATAATTTGAATAAATTGGGAACAAGAGTTATATTCTCTGGGGGGAGTTTAGCTAAGTAAAATGCAATCTATTTCTTGAGTAATTTTAATTCTCAATTGTACAAATTGAAAAACAGTCTCAATTTTTTCTAGGACTCTGATGCTTGACCTGTGGACATTGGTAGAAAATAGGGTTGTTCGATAACTCTCAGTGTTTTATAGTGAAAAACAACAAAATATTCTCAGTTGTCATCATCTTATGTTCCCCAACATTGGCTTCCTTTCTTGGTTTTAGTGAAACTTCACTTTTTTATTTCCTCCTCACTGCTCATTACACTGCTTCCCTCCCCGCGTCTTTCTGAATCCTTCTGTTCTCCAAATATTATTTGTGATTCCCTTCCTGTTCTTCCTCTCCAGTTTGTTTGTCCTTTGCTCATCTCATCTACTCCTTTAGCTTCTGCCATCACCCTTTCTTGATGGCTCAGATCTGTTCCCATTGCCTGCTGGATATCCTTCTGTCTATATCCACCTGTATCAAAAGACAGTTATTTCTTTGCAAACTCAGCAATGTCTTCCCGAACAGTCCATATCTTTCTCAGTCCTCTTTGACCATGCTTTGTCATTCAATCTCTCTTTCGTAGTTTCTGCTGATTTTTATATCCACAATCCTTCTCACATGTCCTACATTTTTGTCTTCATCTACTATTTTGTTACCCGTAGCATAGATCCTGCAGGAAAGGCAGGACAAATCAATGCTTGATTTTTTTCAATATTTATTATCTTCATTGTCTTTTACCTGGATTATCCTAGTAGAATTCTAAATGACTTTCCTGCTACCACTCTTTTGCCTTTGAAATTTATACTATATATAGAGCAAATTGCTTTTACCTGATTATACCCAAAGTAGGCGGTATGTTCATTATAACCAAACGTGGTCATTTCATCTGAATTTTCATCTGAAATACCATTTGTATTGTATTTTTTAATTTTTTCTTTTTGAGACAGTCTTGCTCTGTGCCCTGGGTAGCGTGCCATGGCATCATAGCTCACAGCAAGCTCAAACTCTTGGGCTCAAGAGATCTTCTTGCCTCAGGCTCCCGAGTAGCTGGGACTACAGGCACCTGTCACAACGCCCTACTAGTTTTTCTATTTTTAGTAGAGACAGGGACTAGATTTGGCCTAGGTCAGTCTTGAGCTCTCTAGCTCAGGCCAGCTACTCAACCTTGGCCTCCCAAAGTGCTAGGATTGCAGGCATGAGCCACTGTACCTAGCCTCCAAATCACTTTTAAATGACATATATCTAAAGGGGATTATAAATTTTTTTTTTTTTTTTGAGACAGAGCCTCAAGCTGTCACCCTGGAGAGAACTGTGGCATCACAGCTCACAGCAACCTCCAATTCCTGGGCTCAAGCAAGTCTCCCGCCTCCGCCTCCCATGTAGCTGGGACCACAGGTGCCCACCACAATGCCCGGCCATTTTTTGGTTGCAGCCGTCTTTGTTGTTTGGCGGGCCCAGGCTGGATTCGAACCTGCCAGCTCAGGTGTACGTGGCTGGCGCCTTAGCCCACTGAGCCACAGGCACGGAGCCGGGGATTATAAATTTTTTTGCTACAACTTTTTTGATATAGATTATGCTGTAATACAATTAGAGCCAAAATTACAGTGCCTGTGTCCACAGAATGCATAACCAGTTAAGTAACACCTTTTATGAAATTAAATTTTAACAAGGTTTATTTCTTTCTGAGCATACACTTGGTAAGAATGCAATTTCTTAATTAGTGAATGGACTTGAGCATTTTAACAACCTAGATAATACATTTTTATTCAAATAGTGTTACTATCTGAGAGTTATTTGCAACAAAACAACAAAAATATGTCATATTAAATCAAATAGACTCCATCATCAGGTTTTTGGTAGAAAAATCTGTTCACAGATTCTTTTTTTTGTACAAAAGTAATACTTATTATCAGAATCTAGTTTTATAGAAATGTGGAAAGTAAAATGTGAAAGTTTCTCTTCTCCAATATCACAACCCATAGTTGATAATTGGATTTGTATCTTTTAACTTTTTTTTAAATCTACGTACACATGGGCATTTGAAATAAACAAGCTCTTATGTCCCTTACAGAACCAGGAATATCTGGTAAAGACACTGTCTGGGCTCACCCAGATCCCCTTAGATTTGGTTTCCATTCCTGGGCCCTTCCTCTGTCTTTGCTGGAGGGCTGGCAGCCTAGGGCTACTGAAGGAGCTTTGCGGTAAGTAGGGGATGGAATTGCCTGGAAATTGATACCCCCTGGGTCAGTCTGTTGTGAATACCTGGCTGGTGCATGAGGGATTCACTTCCAGAGCTCCTCTGGGTTCAGGCTGACATTTTGCCTAACATTGCACGCTGTTTGATTCCTGGCCTACTGGCTCTCCTTCCTCTTGTGTCTTCTGGAGTACCACCTTACTAGGTCACTTGTGTCCAAATCGTTGTCTCAGGGTCTGTGTCTTGGAACCTAGCCTAAGAGAATCAAACATGTCAAACTCACCTTTCTCTTTTGTCAATTATGACCATTCAGCACTTATTCTTACAATACTCTTTCTTAAGCTTGCAGCTAAATATATTCATGTACATTATGAACTCACTTTCCAATATGAGAAAAATACTACTGACTTATCACTGCTTTCTTTTGTTTTTAGAAAAGCAGTGAAATATTGCAAATGTCTCTCAGCATTCTCTCTCTCACACCCATTAACTAAATATCCATCCAGAAACAGAGATAAAATATATAAAGAAAAACTAACATATGTATGGGAGAATTTGTGACTCTGTATGAACCTAATAAACATACTAAACAAAACTGACATATGTATGGGAGAATTTGTGACTCTGTATGAACCTAATTTTCTAATCAAAGGGCCTCAGGCCCTATATAGGACCATCGAAATTTCACTATTAGAAATGAGGTTAAGGATTTCTGAAGACCTTTAAAACTTCAAGAAAGGATTTGACGTGATAATATATAAGGGTCAATGTCAAACGAAATGAATAGTTTCACAACTGTTTTGTTCTCTGACTTTTACTAACGAAATAGGTAACTAAAACCAACTCTTATTGTCGAGATCTTCCAATTACCTTTAATTCAGGGGGAAGTAAGTTTATACAACAAGGTAGCTAGAAAAGTGACACTTGCCCTGGATTTTAGGACATATCTACAAGATCATACTCCTCTAATTCCAAGTGTCTAAAAATCAAACTAAGGCACATTCCCACCTGAATAAAGTTCTTTTAAGTGAAACTCCATTGTGTATGACCACATTTTCCAAATTTCTCAAGCTTAAACCTCAGACTCCAGTCTTCATTCTTTCCCAGTAATCAATCTGGAATCTGGACACTTGCCTCCGATTCACATGGCTTTGTTGTAGACATTCAGAGAAGTGGATAGGTATTCTCTAGGTAAGTCTAGAATGTTGTAATACTTAGACAATGGCAAGTCAAACATTCCAAGTAGGAGTTTATAGATAAGTACTAAACCTAGAATGAGCCCACTTGGTATGCTTTGGGGAAAAGGAAGGATTAGGGGAGTTCTTGGGCTAAAGCAAAAGATACATGTTCAGGAATCATGTTCCAAGGGGAGTACATCTGGCTGAAATCAGATAATGAATAGAACATTTCAAATTCAGGGCAGAGGAGTTTAGACACCTCTAGAAAGGCTATAGTGAAAGAGTATAGACTTTTAGGAGAATGCTGTGATGTTAAGGTTTTATAAAGGCTACTTAGCTTTAGTGTATCAGAGACTTAATTAAAGAGATAGATGCTGCAAATTTGTTGGAAAAGGTTATACAAATCTGTAAGAAGATAAAACCCTAAAGCTGAAGGAATGGCATGGTAGAAGTGAACACTAGAGAGCATAACAAGAAAAAAGATGGCAATTGATTATTGGGGAAGCATGAAGACTGGACAATGAGTCTAAGGTTTAAGCTTGAGCGATTTGGAAAATGTGGTCGGACACGATGGAACGGCACTTAAAAGAACTTTGTTCAGGTGGGAATGAGTTTTAGTTTGGTTTTTAGACCCTTGGAATTAGAAGAGGATGATCCGGTGGAAATTTCCTGGAAATATGGAAGCAAAGCTTGACTGAAAAGTTTGGAGATAACAAAATTTGGACCAAGTAAGGTAGGGATAAGAATTTACATAATGGAAATAGTTACATTCCTAGGATTGGAAATATAGAGAGAAAATAGCTGGACATAGAAAATTAGGCCCCATTAAAAGCCCTCTTGAGTTAATGCTTGAAGATTTTATTACATCTGAATGGAGATTGGACAGTACACACTAATTTACCTGAAAGAAAGATGCTTATTTTGTTATTGTAACACTGTAGTAAGCCAGGAAATACAACCTGCTTTTCTGCGGCTCCTCCTTTCAGTTCTGGCTCTTTCAAATCCTCTTGGTCCTCTTTTGGGAACTGTGGGGTAGAAAAGGCAGACATCTGGGTTTCCTCCTCCTCTTCTGCCCTGTTTCCAAACTCTATTCTCTACACAGCTGGACCTAAAGTGAATTCCCATGGTAGTCACATGTCAAGGCCTGAATCCCTCTGTGTGGGGTAGTATGTGACTTCAGAGCATGCTTAAGCTCACCATCTTTTTTTTCAAAATAATGATCAAAGATAGTTGCTTTCCTTCCAATTCACAGGGACTTAGTGAGATCTAGTGAGAAAATCTTGAGCGTGCCGAGGGGATGCACATCCAGGCATCTTCTCCAGTAAAAATAGCCCTTTGAGGTGCCATGGCTCATGCCTGTAATCCTAACACACTGGGAAGCTCAGCAAGAGGATTGCTTGAGCTAAGGAATTCAGAGACTAGCCTGTGCAAGAGCAAGACACCATTTCTACTAAAACTAGAAAAACAACAACGAACCCCCCAAAACATAGCCAGGCGTGGTGATGCATGTCTGTAGTAGTCCCTGCTACATGGGAGGGAGGCTGACACAAAAGGATTGCTGAATCCCAAGAGTTTGAGGTTGCTGTGATCTATGACACCACGACACTCTACCCAAGGCCAGAGTGAAACTCTGTTTCAAGAGAAAAAAGCTCTTTGGGGTATAAATGCTATAAATTAAAAGTCTGCAGATCTGGGGTTAATACCATATGACTCTTGATCTTGCAAAGGAATATGCTTTTGCACTCCTCTCTGGAACTCAGATGTTTCATGACTATAGTAAAAATGATAATGAAACTAATAATTATAAATAATAATTTTATGTCTTAGAAATTTGTCTACTTGATGATCAAGTTGTTCCTGTGCTCTTCTCCTAAATTTTAATTAGAACACGCTGCCTCTTTAAATTGGAACAAGGTGATCCTCAGATAGCACAATACATATTGGACTCGTCTCCATTTCATACCGTCTTGGCTCCAACCACTATGCCATTGGCTTTCTCCTTGTTCCAAATCAGATTAATTTTCAAGAGGAAAATTTCTTAGGTAGCTTGAGGATCCAAAAAAGAAACTAGTAACTAATAAGATTTCAGTTGTAACTTCTATTGCAATTTCAGCACTACCCTCCGGGAAAGGTTGTTCCACATGAGAGAATGAAGTGATGGACAGGGAAATTTCAAAAATTTAGACCACTCAGATAAAACAAAGTCTTTTCTATCCTGCAATTAGTGGCCATTTAGAAAGAATAAGTGCACAATTTAGATTGTCACTGGAGGACTCAAACACTTAGGAGATGAATTTAGATCTGTGATGTCTCCCTATAAGTTATATAATAACAACTTGAGAAATACTTAATGCAGAATCGGCTTTTTTACTTTGCTTGGGGAAGTATATAGTGAATCAAGTGTTACAGTTGTTTATAAAGTGAAGAAAAGTTTAGCATAAAGAGCAACACCTATGTTTTGTCTCTTCCATTCAAATATCCTCCATTGGAAAAGACATTTTTAATTGTAAGGGAGAGGGGAGCAAGCAGAAAGCCCGAGTTTCCTAAGTCCTGAATTCAAATTCCTGTTTGGCTACCTTCTGGCTTTATGGCCTTGAACAAAATATTTTATCTGATTTTTAGTCCTTTAGTTTCTTGATCTATAAAATGAGAGGTAATAATGCCTATTTAATAAGGGTGTGTGGAATAACTGAATGTGCTTGGCACACAGCAGATAAACACATTAGTATCCTTTTTCTTGGAGATATGAAAGTTAATGGGACATCACTGTATGATTTTTAAAAAAATAATTCCCCATTCTAAATCCTCAGCTAGTGAAAAGATCCCTGGTTAAATGAGCTAAAGAGTCAACATTTGTTTGAATAGCTGTAACATCACTCGGCAAACACACACTTGTTTTTGGTGAGTTGATCATAAAAAAGCACAGTGGAAAAATATGAGCCTGTAAAATGTCTCACCATATGTGCTACTGAGTTTTCAAGCTGAGTTTGGATTTTCCAAGGTATCATAGGAAATGTTCTGATAGTTAGGATCTTTGTAAGAGCCACACAAGTCCCTTGTGTGGTACAGGTAGGTCCTCCTCATTTTCCTTATGAGGTTGAAACTCTCAGGCACCGAGGCTGCCTGGTCCTACAATGATACCTATATGTAATCTAGATTATTACTGTTACATTGCTGAGAGAGTGATTTAGGGATCAAAATATGATAGAGAAAGCATTGGGTTCTAGTCAAGGCATCGAATACTTTTTTTGCTTTGCCATTAATTATGTAATCTTTACTTTTTTGAGCCTAAATTGCCTCATTGGTTCCAGATAAGCAGTTCTCTGAGGTTGATCTCTGGACTTGGACTTCATTAGAATTACTCAGGTAAAGTGTTTAAAGTTACCTATATCTACTACCTTACCTCTATCTACTAAATCTCTAGAAGTAGGGTCAAGAATCACCAAGTTTCATAGGTGATTTTGATGACTGATTTAGAAAGCACTGGAGTCTTTCTATATTGTTCCTTCTTGCAGATTATTTGCCTCCATCAGGAAAATTAAATTTATTTTGCAACTAAATTTTTAAGTGCTATGGAGGTGGTTGGCCTCCTGGCCTCCAAGGGAGGAGGAGAGCCCAGGTAGACTGTTTTTAAGGAATCCTTTAGCACAATTTGGGCCATAGCAGAAGCTTAGTAAACAATTTTGTGAGTCAAGTAATTTAATTTTATTGTTGGCTTTGACTTCTTTCTTTGGGTGGCCTCCGATTTTCTCAGATATCAATACTTCCTCAGTTCTTCAGAGATATAAATTAGAATTGTCATGTGAAGTGTTCCCTAATCCATATGCATCAAGAGTGCATGGAAGCCTTCACAACTGATTATTAGTGTATTTATTAATGATATAAGGCCTTGATTTCATTTAGCCCTTGTTCTAATTACATGTACATGTGAACAATTGCTTTGCAATGGCCTTTGGCTGGAAATGATATATTAAAGTGATTGGAGAGCAGATTCTATACTGTTCTTCTTTGAAATGGTATTAATATTTTGAAGCTGACAATATTAAAGGAACACATACTTATTATAGAATGTTCATGGAGTATAGAAAATTATAAAGAGAAAAATAGAATTTACTCAGTCTCACTGTCCAGAAACAGCAATCAATATTTTAATGCAATTTTGTTTAGTTACACACACACAAAATAAATATTTGGGGTATATTTTGGGGTATATAATTGTAATCCTTTTTAACATTTATATTGAACATTTCCTCATGTTATTTGATTTTCTTCAAAACACACATATAATTTATATACTATTTCAGCAATATAAGTGGACCATAATTTATGCAATCACTTGGTCATTTTTTATATGTAGATTTTTCTAATCTACTGATTTTCTAATCATGCTATAATGAACATTTTTAGAAATAATTCTTAGTTAATTTCTTACTATTTCCTTAGCATTTTCTTCTAAGCAAGAATTATTAACTAAAATTGTCTGAATATTTAAAAGTTCCTGATCTGTATTACACGTTATTTTTCAGAAAATTAAAAAAACAGCAGAAACACATGAGAATGTCCATTTTCATAATACTCTTTTTTAAATGAGAGTTCTTATCATTAAAAATGATCTTTGCTGGGTGGCGTCTATAGTTCAGTGAGTAGGGTGCCGCCCCCATATACTGAGGGTGACTGTTCAAACCTGGCCCTGGCCAAACTGCAACAACAACAACAAAAATAGCCAGGCATTGTGGTGGGTGCCTGTAGTCCCAGCTACTCGGGAAGCTGAAGCAAGAGAATCACCTCAGCCCAAGACTTTGAGGTTGCTGTGAGCTGTGATGCCACAGCACTCTACCAAGGGTGACATAGTAAGACTCAAAAAAAAAAAAAAGAAAAGAGATCTTTGCTAATTGAAATCCTTGTTGTTTGTAACTTGCTTTTCTTTAAATAGTGAAGTTGAATATTTTCAATCTTTGGAGTCAATTATATTTCTTTTCTTTTTCTTTTATTGTTGGGGATTCATTAAGGGTACACAGAATCAATCAAATTACATTGATTGCCTTTGTTAGATAAGGACCCTCTTATAATTGTGTCCTGCCCCCAATTATATTTCTTATACTGAAAATTGTCTTGATATTTTGTTTTCATCTTTTCGTAGTAGACCAAGTGCTTTCTACATATTAATTATATTGACTTTTGATGTCATATTATTGGCAAATATTTTCTGGTTGGTTGGTAGATTTTTAACTTATTTATTATAATAATTTTTAATGTTACTATACTATAAATGAGGACTTATTCATGGTAAAAAGACAAATATAGAAAGTATAGATTTTTGGTACACTTTAACTCATGCCTCCTAGAGCTGGATGAGTCTTCTCAAGTTGTCTCATCTCTTCCCCTTTCATCTGGTAGAGGGGATCAAGGTGAAGTAAGAACAGGTTGTATCTCTGTCAATTAATCATTATTTTGTGTTCCACTTTTATAGGGAAAGAAAAAGAGATTATTTTATTCTTCTCATTATGAATTTCATAAAAATCCTGATTCCTGGATTACACCACAGTTTTATTGAATCAAAAATCTCTGGAGCTAGAACATGAAATCTGCATTGTAACAAGTGGCCCTGGTGATTTTTAAGTGTTCTAATGTTTGAGTACTATTGGTGCTAGACAGTTCAAATGACACATGGTGAATTTTTACCTGGCACTAATAACTTCTTCAGTTTTCTTCTCCTTGGCGCTGAGGTACTCAATTTACATATTAGATTGTATTCTTTGTGTGTGTGTGTGAATATGAAGCTAGATGCAGGCTCATGCAAGCCAAGAGATGTTAATACCCATGTTTTAAAGAAAAATATCTTTTTAGACTACTTGCATAATGCTGTAAAGGTTTCTGGCTCACAAGGATTCAAAGTACCAAGGAAAGCAAGATATCAACTATTTCAAAATTACAAGTCTATTCTTTGTATTAGGAGATGGAGGCAGAGAGTTTTACAAGTTTTTCAAAGTATTTTAGGTTCCATGGTTTTGATTGATTGATTTTGTGCTTTTGATTGATGAACTTTGGCTGATACTATTCCAGTGATATATTTTATAAAATTATCTATAGTTTTTATTTATTTTGTTTTTAATTAAAAAATTAAAATTATATATTTTTATGGTATAGACTATAATGTTTTGAAATACGTATACATTGAAAAATGACTAAGTTAAGCTGATTAATAATATGCATATTATCTCATATATATATATCATTTGTGATGCGAACACTAAAAATCTACTCTCTTAGTAATGTTTGAGTACAAAATATGTTGTTATTAAACATAGTCACCAGGTTGTACAATAAATCTCTTGAGCATTCTAGATACTTTTAAAAGTATTTATAAGACATATTATAGGTGTCCCTTTTTTGTTAAAGAGACATGAGATAATAAATTAGAATTCAGCAAGATATCCATTCTAAGTATGCATAAAAGCACCACCCAAATTAAAAATACAACTGAACAATAATTTATTGAGAACAGTACTTAATCATAGAGACTCAAAACCAGTTAGATTGTATTTCTACAACATTAGCATTGCTCTCATCTACTTTAAGGATACTATTGCTGATTTACATTTCTATAAAACTTTATATTCCTTTCAAAGCATGTTTACATACATGGCTCTAGGGGAGTCTCAAGAATTTAGTATAATATAATAGATAATTTTTTTGAGCGTATAGTACACATCTGACTCTAAGTCTCACGTAAATTCCATTACTTGTTTGTTACCACAGTCCTGTCAGGTAGGCTGTGTTGTTATCTCCTGTCTACCTGGTGTAAAACAGACTTGAACCCAGGTAATTTTGTTCAATAGCCCCACCCCCCCATTTTCACTATTAAACACACTGCCTCCTCAGCACAATGGGTAGTTGTAAAACAACTGGACAGGTAAGAAAATTCTTGTCTAACTACTTATATTGCTAAGATATATGGGGTCTTTGTTGCTGAACTTCATCTGCAGTGTTCACGAGACTATTTGCTCTGGGTGGATTTAAGTCCTGGATATAATACCTGGATACAGATGGTGGCCATGAGCACACCTCCTCTGTGTTCCCCCACCCAGGCAATATGTTTTTATTTAATTACATTTTTTTAAACCTGAAGGTACCAAATGACATATCTACTAAATATATAAAGCAAAAATTATAAAGCCAAAAAGTAGAAACTTTTAACATATATTAAAAATCGCATTAAGAAAATAAATGTAATGATATAGAAGAAATGAATAATATAATCGATAAAAATCTAATAGCAAATACAGACTCTTACGCTCTTCAAATCTTCAAACTGATCATATTATTTTTTAGGTATCTCTGGAATATTTATAAAAATTGATCACATACCTGGCAAAAAACAAAAAGCAAAACCCTTGAAACCAAAAGTGGGGATTTTACAATTCATGTTCTCTCATAGCCAAATAACTCAAAACTTTTGAAACATAGTAAAAATTATACTCAGATAAAATTTATAACTTTAAGTGGCACATTATTAAAGGACAGCTAAAAATAAGGATACTTTGTATTTATCCTAATAAATTTAAGTGCCCACTGTATCAATTAGAGTGTAATAGCAAATAAAAATCTAAAACGTGTGGAATAGAAAATAAATGAGAAATCTAGAAAGGATACATAAACTTGGAACCTGGCTATTTGAAAAGATTAATGATATAATAAAATTGTTAAATTTCTCATATGCCCGACTGAAGAAAAAAATGAAGGTGAGAAATTTTACAAATTTAGAAGGGAGAAAGAAATCACAATCACAGATCTGGAAGAGCTGAAACTCTATGGTAACACAACCGATAACATGGAGGAAATGTGTGTTATAGTACATGTAAATCACTAGAATTAATCTAAAAGGGGAACAACATCAGTATATTAGATGCTATACCACTTACTGGAAAGGTGAATAAAAATAAACCATTAAAGAAATTAATAGGACCAGATGGCTTTGTGACTAAATCCTTAGAGATCACGCAATCCAAGTATTTAAACCTCATATAATTTTATAAAGCCAACATAATCTTCAAGCTTAATGAGGGCAGTGCAGATAAACCCCGACAGCCCGACTTATTATCATTATAATGGCAAAAATTCAAATTAAAATATAATGAAATGAAATGCAGAATTGTGTCAAAATGCAAATGATAATACTCTTTACTGACTAGAATTAATTGTAGGGATATAAGAATAGTTGAAAAACAGGTGAATTATTTATATGTTGCAGGAGAAAAATCATGTGATTCTACCTATAAAGGTAAAATGCTTAGAAGACACATGTTAAAATTTAGCAGGCATTCTTAATAAAAAAATATGTAAAACAGGAAAAAAAAGAAATTACTTACCTGTGATTAAAACCCAACAAAAACCAATGACTACAATATTTACACTCAACAACAAAGTAAAATACCTTCTATAAATTTGGAAAAGGAGAGATAGAGTTATATTTTATTGAAGATAATATAAATACATACTGAAAAAACCTAAGAAATCATGGTACTATCAAATAGAGCAAAATGAGAACATGTGCTAAGTTGATTTGGTATATCATATATTTCAAAGCATCAAAGATATCACATTTAAAAAATTTTTTTTCTGAGGCCCCACCTCCCTCGCTCCTTCCCTCTCTCTGCTCTCCTCTTATCACATTTTTAAACATATCCTGTTAATTTATGTACCACTGAGAAGGAAAAAAATGTTATCAATTATAATTAAGATATCATTATAGAATATGTGCAGCCCCTTTTCAAAGATGTTAGAATATGCATTTCAGAGTTGATGATATAAGATAAATATCAAAAAAGCAATAGTTTTTGTGTATTGGCAATAAACACTTATTTCTTAAAGCGCTATAAAATATTTAGCAGTAAGTTCACTGAGAAATTGTATAAAAAAAGCGTTAAAGTCTCATTTAAAGTCATAAAACTCTCAGAATAAATGGATTAAGATGCCATAGTTAAGTAGAGTTAAATTGTAAAAACATTGATGCTCTCAAAATTAATATAAATGAAATTGTATAAATGCAATACAAAGGCAATTAAAAACCTTGCGTATACTTGGGGTGGGAGGATTTGATAAGACAAAAAAATCTTATGCAGGATTTATATTTAGCATAGCCAAAAAATTAGGAAAATAAGAGTTGTGAGGAAGAATTAATCATAACAGGTAGTATTATGTGGTGGCACGAGCACAGGAATTGACAGAGTGAAGAGGGATAGGAAAAAAAGATAAATATTTTAATATTAAAAGGGAAAAGATGGGTAGCTCACAAATGGTGTTGGAAAAACTGGCTCTCCACCGGGAAGAAGATAAACTTGGACGCTATGTTTGGTCACTGTAAATTTCAGATAGATTAAACTGCTATTTGTAAAAAATAGACTAAGAAAATGCAGAAGGTGACATGAGGTCAGGCAATTAAGTTCACAAACTTGCCACTATATGATTACGCTGGCAGCACTGTACACCTTGGTAAGGTTGTATAACCTTGGTGTGTCAGTGTCTAAGCTCTGTGTTCAGGTTGACATGTCATGATGTCTTGCTGAGTTGCCTTCATAATCGTTGTCATGTATTTTTGCGTGCCATCAGGAGAATGGTGCATTCATAAATTTCTTGCCAAGCTTGGCAGGAGTAGAAGTGAAATCTGGGACATGTTAGTGCAAGTTTATGGAGATAATGCCATGAAGAAAACAACAGTATACAAATGGATTAAATCTTTTTCTGAGAGGAGGAAAAGCATCACAGATGAAGAGAGGTCAGGGCAACCAGTAATGAGCATAACTGATGAAAAACATTGCAAAAATTCATTGAGTAACATGTCAAAACTGTTAACTCACTGTGAGAAGTATAGCAGACCAAGTAAACTTTGATAGAGAAACAGGAAAATCTTCACTGAAAATCTTAGCCAATAACTCATGGCTCTCCAACACTACAAGGCACCAGCTCACACTGCACAATCTGTGAGGGAGTTTTTAGCCAGTGAACAAATAACTGTATCGGAGCACCCTCTCTGCTCACCTGATATGGCCCCCAGTCACTTTTTTCTTTACTTGAAGACAAAGGAAATATTTAAAGGAAGACATTTTGGTAAGATTCAAATATATAGAGTAATATGACAGCAGCTCTGATGGCTGTTCCAGAAAAGAGTTCCAAAGTTGCTTTGAAGGGTGAACTAAGTGCTGGCATCAGTGCGTAGCTTCCCACGGGGGAGCCTTGAAGGTGACTGTAGTGATAGTCAGTGTGTAGCATTTTTTCTTAGGATGGATTTGTGAACTAATTGTCAGACCTGGTATGTAAAAATAAAGAGTCGAAAATATTTGCAACGCAAATGGCTTTTAAAGTGCTATTACCTATAATATAGAAGAGCTTGCAAATTGATAAAAAGAAGAAAAATGCACCAAAGGAAAATGAAAAAGCATTTGAACAGTTAATTCATGGAGAAAGAAGTCCAGAGGAGGCAATAAACAAATAGTAAGGTGTTCAAATTTTTGCCAAAGAAATATAAATTAAAAACATACGGCATATTTTTACACATATTTTTACATAGTTTGAGAAATTTTAAAATAAGATTATACCTACTGTGGGTGAAAACTTGGGGAAAAGGGTATTCTCATGCATAGTTGGAAGGATGTTACTGGGAAAAAAGTATATGTGATTTGAGTCAGCAGTTCCATTCTTGATTCCAGGCCACCAAAATAAGAGCACTAGTATATAAAGAGGTTTATTGAAGCTCTATCTCTAGAGGACTCTACTGAAAAGCAAAATGAATCGCCACTAAGAGAAGAATGGGTGAGTAAAGTGTGGTACATTTGTAGCAAGAAGTATTATAAATCTACTAAAAGAATCAATCAGACCTACATCTTCTAATTTGAAAGGATGTTACATATTACTCAAGGGAAGATATAATATAATATATTACCAATATAACCATTTTGGTAAAGCAAAATTCCATCACCCTTATATATATGCTAAATATGAGTATGGAGAAATATGAAATTAGATGTTTCGCATTTGTTATCCAGATGGGAATTGAAGAGGGGGAGAAGGGAAGGATGGAGAAGAAGGAAATGGAAAAAAAAATGCAGTGTGTCAAGAAAAACAACAACAAATAAAATAACTCTAAAAGCTTGAAATTAAATGTCCTTGTAGAAGACGACATCAGCAAAGGATGGGAATCAGCTGAGAATCAGACACACAAGAGAATTTAGAAAACTACCAGAACCTCCATTTTTTGATGCTATTTAAGAGTTAAGTCTAATTTCTTTGACAGAAACTGGAGACTGATTTCAGAACCCACATTATGATCTTTTCAAAATTTTGGTTATGTATATATGGATAATATGTTTTGGAGGTCTCAAAGTTTCAATTTTAAAATATGATGATTTACTAATTTACTTATAAACACAAAGTATGTCTTCATGTGGGAAAATTAGGAAAATGATAGCACATTTTTTTCTCACCATTTTGACATTCACATCACGGTGTATCATGTTCTATTTTGTAAATTTCTGTTGCTCTCTAGAAATGAGAGTGAACATAATTTGTTACCATTTTTCACTGTATACCTTGCAAAAAGTTAGACATTCAATAAAAAATTTGTTCAACAGGATTGAATTTCACTTTTTCCCCCCGAAGAGTGCTTTCCAGCTGAGATAAGTCACCAAAGGCTGATAAGCAAAAATTCCTAATAGCATAGTTCCTAACATTCCTCCTGATGCAGGAGATAGACTTTTAAGTGCCAAAAGGCTCTGCCAAATGCAGACTGTCAGTCACAATGAATACAGATTTCACCTTCACTCAAGTGTGCCTCTGGCCAGTAACAGGTGATTAAAGCTATGGCAGTATTACCTTGCTGATTGGAGGCACTCACCACATTCTCACGGTTTCTAAGGCAACTGATGAAAGAATCTAAGAACTGAGGCCTCATTTAGGCTGATGCCCTTGGAAAGGTAGAATTTCTTTTCCAGCTGGCTGTACTGGGAGACAAGGCTTATTTGTTTTAATGTTTTCCATTTCTCTGTATTTCACAGCACAAGGTGCTCAGATACCTTTTGGTAGAACTTACTGGAAAATGTTACTAGTAGAAAAATATAGAGTGCAGTTTTGCCAATCCAAAACACTCGGTGTGATGACGGGTAAACAGGAGGCAGCTCAATGAAGACTCTGTTTTCTGTTTAGCCTCAATTTTTATTTACTTCTTTGCAACACAAACTGTAAACGGTAGTATTGATGATGCTGCGTCAACACCTCAGTGAAGGCTTCTCTTTTACAAAAGCCCTGGTGTTGGATGGGTCCAACACAGGCAAGCTTTTCATGCAGTTCTGCTGTTGAGGCTTGACACTCGCTGTGATGAACTGCCATTGAGATAAATTCAGTGGTTGTCTGCAATGAGCTCTTTTGGGTAACAAAATGGCCTCCAGGGACAGTCAGGGCTTGCTTCCAATGGGGAGTTAGGAGGACATTTTTTCCTCTTTATTTAAATAGCTAGTCTGAGATACATCAAGCAAATTGTCCACGTACTTCTCTGCAGCACTCCCAGCCTTGGTCACAGCCTTGCTTTCTCTTTATGAACTCATTACCCAAATCAACGAAATGAAGCAATTTTTTTTTATTAACTCACTGAAATATAGTGCGAGCATTTCATAACCATGTAAAATTACTATTTTTGTTCTTTTCTCTTGCAAAAGGAATATTAAATCTTAGCCATCAGACATGAGAGGCAATACATGTTGTTCTTTGATGCAAGAATATTGTTGATCATATTCCCACATATTTCCAGGGCAATGATGGTTGTAGTTAGGACTCTCAAGGTCCTGAGATAACTTCAAAATGGCAGTAAATTCACATATCGTGTAGAATGACTCTGCCACGCAATGTTCAACCTAGAACATAAACTCTGCAGTTGTACTAGTTTGTCTAGTTACATCCCCTGTGCCTACAGTACTCAGAACATGGGAACGCCCCTGCTGGCTGTTTATTGGATGAATGAATAAATGAATGAATGAATGGCAGGTCATGTACTGGGAGATGGGCCATGGTGAGCTTAACGTGATGTGACAACTGGAAGTGGTGGGGACTTGAAACTACCCACCAAAGGAGAAATTGCAGGCTGGGCCTGGCTTGAAGGTTCTGGGGGAAAGGTCCATTTCAGCAGGAAGAATACACAGTTTAGTTGTGTAGGTTGATAGGAAAAGTGATAGCAATGAAAATAAGCTATTATATACTTTTTGCACATTGGCATTAATCCACACAAAATATCACAAACTAGATGGTATTATCTTCACTTTATAATGTGAAAATGAGTTCCTGGAGATTTAATTACTTTCCTAATATCACTTAAATGATGGAGTTGAGATTACAAATCCTGACTGTGTCCAAAGCCCATGCCCTGTCATACGTGATAATGGTCCCTGGATGTGGGCATGTATTGAATAGGAGGAGGTAGGAGACCCCATTGCTTAGATGTCTTGAGAACAAGTAAGTTAGAGATCAGGGATTGCCAGAAGTCTAGGTAGACTCAGAATCACTCAGGACCAGAGCAATCTGTGAGCTGGTAGCAGGAACCCTGGCACTGAGCCTGGGAATTTTAGTGAGGAGATAAGAAAAAAGCAGGACTTATATCTCAGAGGAATTGGGTTATTGTATAGACCATTAGGACAGTGTCTCGGGTACAGGGTATATGGGTTTTCTATTACTGAGTAGCAAATTACCACAAAGTTAGCAGAAACAGCCTGCACTTATTAGTCATAGTTCTGCAGGTCAGAAGTCCAGGGAGGCATATGGATTCTTTACTTAGCATCTCACAAGGCCTAAATCAAGATGTTGATTAGGCTGGGCTCTTGTCTGCAGACTGTGAAATGCTGCATTCCAGCCTCATTCGGAATGTTGGTGGGATTCAAGTCCTTTTGATTGGAGGATCAAAGTCCCCATTTTCTTGCTGGCTGTTGTCTTGGGACAACTTTCATCTCCTTGATGTAGCTTTCAGGTTCTGACCCTCTCTATTCAGCAGTGGAGAACCTCCCTTGCATCAAATACCTCACATACTTTTAATCTGTCTGGTTCTCCTTCTGGTACCAGCTGGGATAAAAAGGGCTCATGAGATCAGAATAGGCCTCCTTAAATAATCTTCCTATATTTTTTAAATTTCAGATTAATATGAGAGTATAAACATTCAGTTACAATGTTTGCATTTGTTAGGTAAAGTCTCTGTGGCAGTCATGTCC
The DNA here is from genome assembly GCA_963573935.1 of Arctocebus calabarensis. Lineage (NCBI taxonomy): Eukaryota > Metazoa > Chordata > Mammalia > Primates > Lorisidae > Arctocebus > Arctocebus calabarensis. The sequence goes on from CAUYON010030640.1 coordinate 35,639, forward strand.
CACGCCAGGAGGTGTGCCATATACCTTTACATTGTGCCCATTAGGTGGGAGCACACCAATTCTCCGGCCCCCTGTCGGTCCCCCCTTCCTCTCACCCCCTCCCCCCAACTTGAATTGAATTGAGTTTTTCTTGTGTGGGTATTAGTTCCTCTACTGGCTTCATATTATTGTAGAGTACATTGGATACTTGCTTTTCCATTTTTGTGATGCTTTACTAAGAAGAATGTGCTTCATCTCCATCCAGGTTAATCCTAAAGATGTAAAGTCTCCATCTTTTTAAGGGTTGAATAGTATGCCACAGTATACATATATCCCAGTTTGTTAATCCACTCCCAGTTTGATGGGCATTTAGGTTGTTTCTACATCTTAGCAATTATGAATCGAGCTGTGATAAACAGTTTAGTGCAAAAGTCCTTATGATAAAATGATATTTTTTTTTCTACAGAGTCGATGCCTAGCTAGTAATGGGATTGTGGGATGTGGAGAGAAGGGAACACTTTTGCACTCTTGGTGGGACTACAAACTAATGCAACCTTTTTGGAAAGAAGAATGGAGAATCCCTAGCCGGGCCGTTGTGGTGGGCGCCTGTAGTCCCAGCTACTGGGGAGGCTGAGGCAAGAGAATCGCCTAAGCCCAAGAGCTGGAGGTTGCTGTGAGCTGCGGGATGCCACGGCACTCTACCAAGGGCCATAGAAAGAGACTGTCTCTACAAAAACAAAACAAAACAAACAAACAAACAAAAAACAAAGAATGGAGAATCCTCAAAGTACTCAAAATCTCCCTCTTTTATTCCATGTAAAGTAACATAGTAATGGGCATGGTACATCATAATATTCACAGTCATGAGGACCAAAAAGGGAAACCTTGAGGTGCCTGGCATGTGCAGAAGATGTCAGGATCAGGGTAAATGCAACAGTGGGGATGCTGAGTTCTAGTGCATTGAGTTCTTTTAACTTTTGTCTGAAGTCAACTAGATCAAACTGTGGACATAGGTTGGCTATGGCCAAATCTTTAATCTTGAGCCATTCCGAGGCTCCTTCAGAGGTCTCACTGCATAGAGGTAGCATACAGTCTCTAAGCTTTTACATGTGTGGGACACATTCCCTTCTGACATCCTTTAACAATGGGATAAGAGATGTGTGACTGCTTTTTGACACTGAGGATTTTGCTAGTGGAAGGGAGGTATATGATAATGATTAGGCAGATTGTGTCATCTTTGGCCTTCCCGGAAATCAATACCTGTTCATGGAAAAAAAATACATGTTTTTGCCCAAAGGCCTATTCACCTGTTCCTAGTTGTCATTTTAGCGTTAAGAAATAGGCAGGGGACTCTTGCCTGCAGAGTGACTTTTGTAACAGCCCTCACTTAACAATCAGCTCCACCACTAGGCATCCTGACACTGAAAAATGATAATTTATGAGGCCTTTGCTATTTTTATTTCTTTATGTGGCAGGAAAGAAAACTCCATTTTTCTTCCAGAATAAATTCTCTCCCTTTAGGCAGAGAAATTTTGCCAAAGGCAACAACTAAAAATAACATCTTCCTTTCATGTCTGTATTTCTGGGCTTCCTCACTTAATCAGAAGATTCTACAGGGACAGTGAAGTGGATGATAATCCTGGACTATTTCAGAATCATTCAGTTCTCCAGCTGGAACAGAAGCTGCATTGTATTAAGTGCCTTGCTTACCTATTTGTAACATATGGCTTAAAAAGCAGCCTGGATGAGACAGTTTAATATTCTTGACAGTATTAAATTTCAGCATCAGTTGTTGGGCAGAATTCAAGATTTCCTTCCTTCTACTTTCATAAAAGGCTTTTTTTTTTTTTTGAGACTTAAGCTTTGCATTTTTAGTAATCGAATGGGATAGATTTGGCTAGTCACTTCCTCAGAATAATCGCTAGACTCTTCAAATAAGCAACTGTCCCCAATTAACCTGTAAGGAATGGCAGATGCAAAGCCGGGTTCTCTGGGCAGACAGTAAGTTAATGGTGATAGTTCTTCATATGCCCCATTTGCATATCTGACCGTGAGAACATATGTACATTGCTTTTCTCCTGGCCCTTATGTTTAATTTTAACCATTGAACTAATGGGTGATAACAAACCTTCCTTATTTTTAGTTTGCAACACTCTGTTGTTAAGAAACCAGCAACAAACCCACACTGGGGTAATGACTTTTGCTCCTTATCTTAATAATTTGTCTTGACAAGAACACTGCAAGGTAATGTCTCAGGAAGATGTTTCTGGCACAATTTCTTCTGTGCAGACTTGATCTTTGCAAACAAATGCCACTTTGTAATGAAACTTTAGTCACCAAACTGTGTCATAAGGAATGGAAGCTTAATAGAAAGCTGACTGATGAGGCTTGGGTGTAATTCAGCACTTTGACGCTTTGATACCGACGCCATGTTTGAAATAAATGGGTGTACGGCTTTGAACTCTGTGTTTTGTTTTATTTTTACTTTGCTTTTTAGTTGCTATGTCCCTGCCAGCTCATCTCTGGGGTACCTAGGCACCCTCACTGAGATCAGTGAACAAGGTCCCTGCCACCTGCTCCTTCTGGGTGAGTGTCAGCCTCTGCTCTGGGAAGGCTTGATGTGTCTTCTCCGGGCATCAAAAGGACATTCCCACAAACTGTGCTGCTGCTATGGTGCCTGCTGAGACAAATGATGGACGTCCAGGGCAAGAGGGGGCTTGGTTTTGCTGAGGATCTGGAGGACATCAATGATATATTAATTTCCTAGGGCTGTTTGTAACAAAGCACCACAAATTAGGGGGTCAAAACAATAGGAATTTAACATTTCATAGTTGTGGAAGCTAGAAATATAAAGTCAGCATGTCAGCAAGGCCATGCTCTCTTTGAGACCCTGGTGAGAATCCATCCTTGCCTCTCCAATCCTTGGCCTTCCTAGGTTTGCTGCTGCAGCACCCACTGCTACCTGTCTCATCACACGGCTTTCTTCTCCCTGGGTCTGTGTCTCCACATGTTTTCTCTTTATGAGACCAAATTTCCTTGTACTTCTAAGGTCCACCCTACTGAGCTCATCTTAATTTGACTGCAAAGAGCCTATTTCCAATAAAGTTTCACAGGTACTGGGAGTTAGGACTTCCACATATCATTTGGGGGAACATAATTCAACCCAATCCCTCACGCTTCTCCCACTTTGCAGTGCAATGAATTCAGCCTGGAATGGTTAGAAATGTAACATAGACATTGTCTTTGAAGAAGGAGCTCTTTCTCCCTCTCAGGGTCTCTGTTAGACAGGGACAGGCAAAGTTTGCTTTTTTTTTTTCTTTTTACATTTTTAAGTGATTCAGTGTCTTTTTATAAAGGTTCATTCATTAAGAGGAGAAACAAATTTCTTCAATTTTAATTCCAGAAAAAAAAAGTCTTTAGGGAGTAATGTAGATCTGTGATTTTATTGGTGAGAAAACTGGGACGTGGACAACTTTGAACACATTGAACACACCTATGTTTCAGATGTGGATATATAAGGAGTTAACTGGTAGTAATGTGACTTTCCCTAGTTCATATGTCAAGAAGAGAGAAGAATGCAGGTCTTCGGATGTGTTATCAGAAGGTTTGGGCCTTATACAATGTTGTTTCTGACCATGCGATAGGAATGTATTTCTGAGGCTATAACCTCTGTTATACCTTTCTCCTCTAAAATCATGTTTCCAATCTATACTGGAGTTTCTACTAAAAAAGTCCTACTTTATGGTAAAAAGAATATTTGTCATTTATTTCATTATGACTGTGTACATGTAACTGAGCCACTTAGTATACTATGATTTTATGTCTTTTCTTGAAGAACTTTATTTTGGATGGACATAAAATATGCTAAAGTTTTTATTTGCTTAGTTTTTCTATTTACCTATCACAGTGATCTCACAACTCTGATTCTACACCTCTTCTCAGTGCTTTCTAACAGATCAGTAAATGTAGGTCTTTTTTTTTTTGAACACATCATCTCCCTGCCCTGCTCCATGTCCTCCTTCCTCTTGTTTAAAGTGTGACCTGTGCAGCCAGGGTCCCGACACATCCCTCCACCATCATTCTGGATCTTTCTTTTGCTTCTTTCCTGCACTGGATTCTCTGATTCTGTGTCTTCCTTTTTTTTTTTTTTATTTTCTTCTGCGTTTTGGTCAAGCAAATTCTGAGATTTTCAGAAACAGCATATCACAAGTAAATATTTTGCCAGTTTACTTATCTGATAATTAAATTTCTCTAATTAAATGTAGAATGTATAATCTTTCTTCACCTTGATGGGCAGTATGGCTGGGTACAAAATTCTGGACTGGAAGTAATTTTCTCCCTAAATTTGATGGCATTGCTTCAATATTTTCTAACTTCTGGTGTTGCTGAGAAATCTGATACCATTCTAAGTATGAAACTTAGTATTCAACTAGGTATTTTCTCTTTGAAAAATAGCATATTCAAAAACTTTATAATAATATAATCTGTAATACATATAAGTATTTTTCCTTCACTGTTCTGGGGACTTTTTAGTTCTATCAGAAAATTGATATCTTGAGTTTCTATAATTTTTTTTAGCTGCACTATTAATTTTCTCCCTACGTAATCTCTGTGTTTTCTTCCTGAAACTCCTGCTAGTTAAATATTAGCTTTTCTTGAATAATATTGTGATTTTCTTACTGACTTTATCCATTTTTTATCTTTTTATCACTTTGTTCAACTTTCTAGGTTTCCTCAATAATGTATTTTGATACATCATTGTATTTTTAATTTCCTAGGTGCTTTTTTATATTCTGTGATTCTGCCTCTTTAACAATGTTCTAATCTGACTCATGGATTAAATATATTAATTATCTGAGGATACTAATTATAATTTTTGAGGTTTTAAAAAATTTCCTTTATTTTTAGGATTTCTACTGTATTCTTCACTTGATTTAATTGTTTTTGTGTATTTTTATGGTAGCATTTTTCCTTAAGGATCTCGTGATCCTGTCTTGTCTTTAAGAATGGTACAATTTAAAAGTTATTGGAAGCTCTGTTTTATGGACAGAACTTGCAGACTAGTGGTAGATTTGACTGTCAAGCGAATGAGTTGAGATTTAGCAATTTTATTGGGTAAACCCCAAATGCCAGTGTTTATCATTCATTACTACTGGGCTGGTCTGTTTCTCCAGAAATGAATTCACTTTCCTGATATGTAGTTTCTCAATTTGAGAAGCAGAGTCTCACCATTTAGCATGTGATTTTCCTTAGTCTTCATATTGCTCTTAGCTATAGCTGGTATTTCTGTGTCCAGAGGCTTGGGTTCTGTTTTCCAGAGACCAAACCATCGGTCTTCAATTGATTAAGGAGAAATGGAGTGATAGTTTATTATGGCACGAGAGGTAACTAGAGATCTAAGCGCTCCTTATAGACACTTTTTAGAATCTTTCTGTTTTCCGTCTTATACTTTCCTTCCTTCCTTGAGGTAGCTGGTACCTCAATTCTTGAGACTTTTAGGGTTTCTGTGGCATAAAGGCATGCACAATGAATATAGTTGCTTTTTTCCATTTATAGTAAGGAGAGTCTGTCTTCCTTTGCTATGTTCAATTTTCTCTACCTTGCTAAATTAGCATTTTCCTTCCGATTTTCAGATTACAACATTTTATTGACAATTTTTATCTACCATCCTTTTAATTTGTGCCTTTAAATTTGTTTGACTAGAATTTATATGGTGCTTGCAGAATAAAATATGAAAGACTATTTTCAAAACCCTTATTTAAATTGTATAGATCACGATTTCTTCATGTATAAAATAAAATGGGTTAGACTAACTCGGGTTTCTAAATGTTGAATACTCTAGGAGGATGACTTGTTCAGAATCACCAGCAGAGCTTATTAGAGCAGATTCCCAGTTCCTGCCCTTTGGGAAATGTAGCATGGGGCTGAAGCCTCCAGTTATAAAAAGCTTTCCTGGTATTCTTGATGGCAACAGGATTGAGGAACTACTGGGCCAATTGCCCATAATCCTCCAGCTCTGAGCATTTATGATATGTTCCCTTTGGATCCTGCCTCTGTCCTCTGACCATGGTGTAAAGTGCTCTAATATCCACTGACCACTGGGAATACGGGGAGCTCCTCTGGTTCTACAGCCCTTTGGAAATTCTGGTTTAAGCTGTTCAAAGGCCCCAGCTTAATACAAACTGTTGCTCCTTTCCCACATTGGCAAATTTCACAATTTTCTTCTTTATTTACCTGATTTTAGTTTAGACTCTTCCTGGGATTCATCTTGTTCTGTCTTCTCAAAATATCACTGGTATGTATCCATGTACATGGCCCAGGAAGGAAACCTATACTTGATGGGACTTTCTGAAGGAGCAGGAAGCTGTTCTGCACAGAGGTGACCACAGTGGCCTTCCCACTGAGAACCAGAATCCAGACACACTGTCATCTGTGCAGAAAAGTGAGGGCTTGCAATGCTTCTTTGAAATGTTTAGTCAAGGATGGTACAATTGTTCCATTAATAAACTTGGCTTCTCCCCACCTCCCATAGAAAGTCTTTGTTAGGACTTTTTAGACAAACAAAAAAAATGTCATTTTAGGGCATATTTATTCCAATTGGATACATCTGGATGTCTGAATGTTTCCCTGCATGTCTACCCTTTACCTTGCTTACAGAATGCTTAATAAATGTTTGGGAATGTAAGAACCAATGTCTAAACAGTTCATTGATAGAAATCCAACTTGTTTTTTCTCATTCCCTCAATTCCTTGAAAGTCAAACTCAGAACTTTGGCCTACTGGCAATCAGTAATTTTTCAAATATTATCTCAGGCCAGTAGTTTAATGAAGAGATCTTTGTAGGCATTAAAATTCCTTCTATTGATAAGCCTTGCTACACCCATCATGCCTTGCCCTGACCTCTTGTAAGCTCTGTGTTATGGGTGGAGAAAAGCAGGCAGTGATTAATGTTGAGACTTAGCCAACATCTTATTAATAAGTGGTTGGTTTCTACATATTCATTAAGTACCTGCTTTGTTCCCAGGCCACTCCTAGGTGGTATAAAAGATAAAGAAGTAAAAGAATTTGAGCCCTTCCTTGATAAAATGTACAATCTAGCCAGATATATTTATAATTGGGGAGTTTGTAAGTGTGTGCCTTTTCCTCCTCCTTCTCCCTTCCTATTTACTCTGACACTCCCATTTGCTCCCCTGAGTGGCTTCCCGTCCCTGTCATCTATGATTCACCACTGCAGGCTTTGCCTGACGGTATAACCAGTTCTCACTGAGTGTGGAGGTTTTGCAGATGAACAGTACTGAGTTCAAAGTCCATTTCTGTCACTCATCAGATCTGTGACCTTAGGAAGAATCAGTCAAGCTCTAAAAGCCACAGTTTCCTTACCCTTATCCTTCCTAAAATTTAAATAACAATGCACTAATATATTATATGGTAAACATACCGTATATGTTTATTATAAGGACTAAAAATAATGTATACGAGGTATATCAAATCTTATGTACACAGCAGGTATTTAATATTTTTGACAATGTGGCCAGGCCTGGTGGCTCACGCCTGTGATCCCAGAGCTGTAGAAGGCCAAGGCATGTGGATTGACTGAGCTCAGGAGTTCAAGACCAGCTCGAGCAGGAGTGAGACTCTGTTTCCAAAAATAGCTGGGTGTTGTGGTAGGCATCTGTAGTTCCAGCTTCTCAGGAGCCTGAGGCCAGAGGATCTCTTGAGCCCAATAGTTTGAGGTTGCTGTGAGAAATGATGCCACACACTCTATCCAGGGCGACAAAGTGAGACTGTGTCTTGAAAAAAAAAAAAAAGAAAAAAAAAATATATACACACATCTATATTTATTAATATATATTTTATTTATATATTTTACACATACATATATTTATTTATATATTTTTATTTATTTAAAAATATATGTGTGTGTGTGTGTGTGTGTGTGTATATATGTTTTTTGACAATGTTAAATGTTAGCCAGAGTAGCAACTAATAGAAAATGGCTCAAATGCCCTGGAATGCTCCTGAAATATTAGAATGATGACAGAACAATTGTGTCTGGTTATAACATTTAAATTATTTGTGCTCATAGCATTATTTTCATTTCTGCCTCTACCTTCCATTTCTCCCACCAAAAAGAGAAGAATTCGGAAATAATGGGACTCTGTTTAGAAAAAAAGACCTATTGGGTCTCTCTTAGTAGTCCAGAAAGTAAGTCAGAATTTATTTATTAATTCCACAAATACTTAATCCAACCTCAATGCTGAACAAGGAGAGCCAAGACTTTGAGGAACTGGAAGGCGTGGGTGTAGCTGAGCTGGAGAGGCAGAAAATGATGAGAAATAGGCTGGAGAGGGTACTTGAAGGCCACAGTCTGAATTTGGATCTATGGTAGAAGCAACATATAGGAGAAGATTTGCCTCTCCATCCCACACATACACTCTTTGTTTAAAAGAATAATCATTCTGGCTGCATGTGGAAAATGGATTGGGGAATAGGCAATCCTTTTACAGAGCTGGAGTTCTGTTTCTTCAGTCTAGCTAGGAAATCTTAATTGCCTTATCTGGGGAGGGTGGAGAAAGTTGGAAGAGCTTTAGAGTTATTTAGGATTTAGGAAGCATAAGCCCATGATTCCTGGACTTGCTGGGACCACATGTTTTTGGACTTAAGAATCTTTTTGTTATTCCTAGACAGGTAATATAACATAAATAAAATATATTATGTAACAAATTCATGGAAATTGGGGCAATAATTAAGACATCAGCATTTGCACAGTAATACCCACACACACATTCACAATAAATAGTATGTATTAAGAAAATTAAGAGTCCTCAATCACTTCCGAGAGGTTTTACTGCCATGTGAGTTATAGAAAATCTTTGCATTTTTAGATGCTTTTGTTTTGGAGTTGTGCATAATAATAATTATAATAATTAATGTGTAAGGTTACACATTAATTATTATAATTATTATTATAATGGAATACGCAAAATGTAAGTTAAGATTGATACTTGGGTTTTTGCTTGGGGAGTTAGGTAGATGGTGGTACCACTCTGAGAGAGGAGGACAAATGGGAAATGCATGTTTGTGGTGATGAACATGGGTTCAGGATATGAGCTAGTAGTATTTTGCAACATATAAATAGACATGAAGCAGCAACACTGAGAATGATCATCAGTGTTAAAAGCTGGAGCAAGAACATAAAATGTGAGTACTTACATGTTTCTTGGATTTAGCAACTGAAGAGCTGTTGGTGACCTTGGAAAGAACATCTGCTATGGCAGGAAAAAGAAAACCAAATGTAGTGGATTGGGGAGTACAAGGAAGGTAAGGAAATAGAAAGAGCAAAAGAAGATATATCTTTAAAATTCACTGTATATTTATTTATCTTGCTGATCAACATGAGATACCCCTCGTATGTCAATGAGCATTAGAGTTGGTAACTAGTTCTGAACAGTATAGAAAGACATATGAGCCACATTCATTTCTTTTAACTATCTGCAGAAGACAAACTAAGAAAAAAAAATCACATGATTCAGTCTTTCAAAAGTGTTTAAAACATTTTTAAACCATGCATCAATTCCTATGGAATTTTTCATAATATACCCAGGCTCTATCCTTGAACCTTGCAATTGATCAGCTTTCAGGTACAGTCAGGGATCCACAGATAGAATAAATTTTAAGGTGATTTTGACATGGATGGAGCTGGAACATATTCTTCTTAGCAAAGTATCTCAAGAATGGAAGAAAAAGTATCCAATGTACTCAGCCCTAATATGAAGCTAATTTATAGCTTTCATATAAAGACTAAAACCCAATTATAGCACAAGAATACAGGGAAAGGGGAAAGGGAGGGGATGGGGGGAGGATGGGTGGAGGGAGGGCAATTAGTGGGAACACACCTATGGTGCATCTTAGCAGGGTACTGATGAAACTTATTAAAGGTAGAGTATCAATGTCTTTATATAGTGATCAAGAAAATGCCATGAAGGCTATCTGTAACAGTACGATCAAAACATTTCTGAATGTATAGGAATCGTGCCCTATGATTGCACCAATGTACATAATTATGATTCAACAAAATTATTAAAAAAAAAAAAAAAGAAAGAAAGAGGCTTTTGAGAGTCTCTTCCTTCCTTCCACCATGTGAGGACACAGAAGATGGCCAGTCAGGAAACAAGCCTCCAGCAGACACCAAATCTGCTTACCACTGTGAACTTGGACTCCCAGCCTTCAGAACTGTGAGAAATCAAATTTTTTATTAAAGAGCAACACAGTTTATGACATTTGGTTATAGAAGCATGAACAGATCAAGATAAAATTGGGATGCAAAATTGGATTAAAATTGGAAAGGTTTGTATAGCCCTATAGTTCAGGGGTTAGAGCACTGGTCCTGTGAAAATTAATTTTATCTGATAATTAGTTTTATCTTCTCTTCAGGTTGTGTCTTCTCTGATCTATCATAAAACCAGGATCTGTTTCTGAAGTCCCCATGGAGTAAACAGTTGGGAACACTAAACTTTTTTTTTAATTAAATCAGTTGTGTACATTAGTGCAATCATGGGGTACAATGTGCTGGCTTCATATATAATCTGAAATATTTTCATCTAACTGTTCGACATGACCTTCATGGGATTTTCTCATTTATTGTATGAAAACATTTGTATTCAGCATTAGTAGGTTTCACTTGTACCCTTCTAAGATGCGCCATAAGTGTGATCCCACCATTTACCCTCTCTCCATCCTCCCTCCCCCACCTCTCCCTTGCCCCTTTCCCCATATTCTTGTGCTCTAATTGGGTTATAGCCTTCATGTGAAAGCTATAAATTAGTTTCATAGTAGAGCTGAATACATTGGATACTTTTTCTTCCATTCTTGAGATACTTTGCTAAGAAGAATGTGTTCCAGCTCCATTCATGTAAACATGAAAGAGGTAAAGTCTCCATCTTTCTTTAAGGCTGCATGATATTCCATGGTATACATGGACCACAGTTTATTAATCCATTTGTGGATTGATGGGCATTTGGGCTTCTTCCATGACTTAGCAATTATGAATTGGGCTGCAACAAACATTCTGGTACAGATATTTTTATTACAATGTGATTTTTGGTCTTTTGGGAAGTAAAGTAAAGGAATTATAGGATCAAATGGCAGGTCTATTTTTTTTAGATCTCTGAGTATTCTCCAAACATCTTTCCAAGAGGAACGTATTAGTTTGCATTCCCACCAGCAATGTAGAAGTGTTCCCTTTTCTCCACATCCACACCAACATCTACTGGGACCTGATGAAACTAAAAAGCTTCTTCACAGCCAAGAACACAGTATTGTATAGCAAGCAGACAACCCTCACAATGGGAGAAAATATTCGCAAGTTATGCCTCCGACAAAGGTTTAATAACCAGAATCCACAGAGAAATCAAATGTATTAGCAAGAAAAGAACAAGTGATCCCATCTCAGGATGGGCAAAGGATTTGAAGATAAACTTTTCTAAAGAAGGCAGGCCCACAGCCTTCAGACACATGAAAAAATGCTCACTATCCTTAATCATCAGAGAAATGCAAATCAAAACTACCTTGAGATATCATCTAACTCAAGTAAGATTAGGTCACATAACAAAATCCCAAAACCAGGGAACACTAAACTTTTAGCTTAACACTACCAGCCTTAAACCAAAACCGGTATGCTTGAACAGGC
>CAUYON010030646.1:0-33195 GCA_963573935.1 Arctocebus calabarensis
TGTAGTCCCAGCTACTTGGGAGGCTGAGGCAAGAGAATCGCTTAAGCCCAAGAGCTGGAGGTTGCTGTGAGCAGTGTGACGCCACGGCACTCTACCCAGGGCGATAAAGTGAGACTCTGTCTCTACAAAAAAAAAAAAAAGAATGTGTACTCTGCTGTTGCTAGATGAAGTAGTCCATACACGTCAATTATGTCCAGTTGAATGATAGTGCTTTTGAGTTCATCTGTCTTTACTGATTTTCTGGCCCCTGGATCTACTTCTGATGGAGCAGTGTTGAAGTCTTCAACTGTAATAGTAGATTCGTCATTTTCTCCTAACAGGCTTCACCACATCTATTTTGATGCTCTCTTATTAGGCATATACATATACTCAGTAAGGATTTTTACCACTACTTGGAAAATTGACCAATTATTACATAAGTGTCATTATGTAATTCCACTCTTAATCGATGATAACTTTTCCTCACTCTGAAGTCTGCTCCTTCAGAAACTGCTATCGTTATGGGTTCTAACATTTGGTTGTTGTTAGAATGACATATTTTTCTCTGTTTTTACTTTTTTCTTTTTTTATTTTAGCGGTTTCTGGCCAGGGGCTGTGTTTGAACCCACCACCTCTGGCATATGGGGCTGGCGCCCTACTCCTTTGAGCCACAGGCGCCGCCCCCTCTATTTTTACTTTTTATGCATATGTCTCTGTATATTCAAATTGGTTTCTGTGGACAACATATAATTGAGTCTTGCCTTTTTGAACCACTCAGACAATCTCTATCTTTTAATTGGTATAGTTAGCTCATAGATGTCTCCTGTGATTATTAATAATATTTGGCTAAATAGCTACAACATGTGTTACTGTTTTCCAGTAATTGCTCTTGGTCTTTTTTCCTATCTTTTATCTTTTCTGCTTTTTGTGATTTTAATTGATGGATTTTATAATTCTGCTTTCCTTCCTTTCTTGGTATAGAAAACATATTGCTTTGTTTTGTTTTGTTTTTTACTTTGTAAAAACCTTTCATTTATTTTTAACTAGTTGTCCTAAAGTTTGAAACATACACTTTTAACTAACTGAAATCCACTTTCAGTTTGTACTGTATCACTTCATGGGTAGCATAAGCACTTTTATTCTGGCTTCTGGTAAGATTATCTCTTGATCTTTAATTGTTACAAGTTGGAATATGACATGCTTCCATGTAATATTTTATGGGATTTTTTGGTGTTAATCTGGTTTAGTGTTGTGTGAGCTTCCTGAGTCTGTGGCGAGGTATTTGACATTAATTTGGGGAAAACCTGTGTTGGCATTGCTTTAAGTATTTCTTCTGTTTCTTTTATTCTTCTGGTATTTCCATTATGCACAGGATAAATCTTTCATAGTTGCCCCACTATTCTTAAATATACTGTTCTGTTTATTTCACTTCCTTTGATTTTTTTTCCATTTTGGAAGTCTCTATTGAAATATCCTCAAGCTTTGAGATTTTTTTTTCAGCTTTTTCAGTCTACCCACACAGTCAAAAGATGATTTTCATTTCTATTAAAGCTTTTGATCTCTAGCACTTCTTTCTTATTCTTAAAATTTCCATCTGTCTTTTTACATTGTCCTTCTGTTATTGCATGCTATCTACTATATCTATTACATCCCTAAGCATATTAAGTGTAGTTGTTTTAAAATCTCAATCTAATAATCCCAATATGTCTACCATTTGACTCTAGTTTTGATACTTGCTTTGTTTTTTCAAAGTGTTTTCTTTTTTTTTTTCCTTTCTGTATGCCTTGCAGGTTTTTTCTTGATAGTCAAACATACTGTACTTAGTAAAAGGAACTGAGGTAAATAGTCCTTTTGGTGTTATGGTGATAAGATGCAGCATGAGGCAACATGTTCGAAAGTCCTATGATTAAGTCTCAGTCTTTTAGGGAACCTGAACTTCTGGCTAATTTTTCTTACACGACCTTATTTCTGACTCCCTCAAACCCACTTAAGCCCTCCTGTCTACTTCTCTCCTCTCTTCCCTGCAACCATCTACATGGGCTTATACGTTATATTCTGAAACACCTGCTCTACCAAGAATGTGAAATCTATTATGATTATTTTCCCATACTTGACTTTTTGCCTAACTATTCCACTACCTAGAATTTACTTTCCTAAATTCTACTTTGCTGAATTCTACAAAAGCATCAACTCTCAAATGAGATAGAATCTTAGTTAAGAAGAATTCTATGACTGCCACAGGGTGTTGTTTATACCAATTCATCAGCCTTACCTCTTTTGGGTCTTATATTTTCCCTTATGTAGTAGCCCTCCCACTTGTTCGTACACTCTTGGTTCAGCTTTAAATCAAGATTCCCATTCTGCTCCTGAAATTCAGGAAGTGGCCTTCACCACATCAATCAGCTGCTATATTCTGGCATCAGAATGGTGAGTAGAGTGTCTCCAGAATGAAACCAAATGAAGTGATTCCCCCCAATGACAGCAATGTGAAAAGTCTGCCTCTGGATAGTTTCCTACATCTCTGGAACTAGCATGTATATTATCATTTGTGTCTTTCTTTTATTTTTGTATACTAAAATTTGTTATTTCCCCATTCCTTTAAAATATTTTTTTCACCAAATAGTCATTTTTTTAGACAAAAACATAATAGAAACAGAGTCCATGTATTTACCTTCCTCAAAAGACCCTAAACTCCTTGAGAAGGGTAAATCCATCTTATTAATCATCATATGACAAGGACATAGTACAAAGGCTACTATATAGTAGGTACTAAATTGATCTCTCTTAAAGTAGTTAGAGGCTGAGTGAATTGTTCCTTTCCTATTAGTTAGATATATATTTTTTCAAAGGCCTGACATCTGTATTTGAACAAGATGAGCCACAATAAAATTATTTTGAATGTAAAATGAAGTAATTCTTTTCAATAATCATATAGATGATGGATACATTTGTCATTTACAGGAACTGTCATAAAGAGGCTTTTTAAGAATATTTGCTACATATGAGTGACTCAATCCTTATATTTGTTTGACTCAATTTTATTGAATTTTATTACACTACTATAGTTGAGTAGATCGCTCTCATTGTACCTTTAAAGTTAAAGTTTTCATTTGAAGTTCATTGAAGATTTACACGTTTTTATAGGAAATGTTACAGAGCGATCCCTTATGTCCTTTACCTAGTTTCCACTGGAAGGCAATATCTTGCTAAACTATGGTACAATATTACAACCAAGATGCAGTCAACCTTCTTTTAACTCTTATAACAACACTTGGCTTAAAACACAGTACAATAGTTGTTCAAAAATATTTTCTTTCATTATATTTTTATTTATGAACTTTTTTATTTGAAGATTTTTATCAAGATTCAGAGTTCAGTCAACATATTAGTACCTCCTGTTGCTTTTTTTACACCTCTGGGGAACACCAAAATGGGTAATACTAGCTTCATAAGATATTTCCGCCTTTTCTGTTTTCTGGAAGAGATTTAAAAAAGAGATATTTCTTTTTTAAAACTTTGGTAGAATTCCCTAATTTAATAAGCTTGTTTAAAAGACTTTTTGTTGAGGGAGGCTAAATTCTAAATTTAATTTTTTTTAACAGCTTGCAGTTTTTAACATTATTAATTTCATTTTGTTTTTATTTATTTATTTATTTTGTTTGTTTATTAAATCACAGCTGCGTACATTAGTGCAATCAAGGGTTACAATGTGCTGGTTTCATATACAATCTGAAATGTTTTCATCAAACTGTTTAACATAGCCTTCATGGCATTTTCTTTTCTTTTCTTTTCTTTTTTTCCCAGTGGTAAGACAGAATTTATTTACAGAAAAGAATACAGAAAACACTAAAGCTCCTGGTAGAGAGAGAGAACTCAAGTGGGGAGAGAAAAGCTCTCTCTGTTTCTCTCCTGGTCTTTCCTGTCTCCCCCTTTAGGCTTTCAGTCTCGGGGTATATATAGGTGTATGGGTTTATTAATTTCATTTTGGGTAAACTATTTTAGTTTATGATTTATCAGGGCTGGTCCATTTTATCTAAATTACCAAATTTATCTGTGTGGACTTTAACCTAGGCTTATTTATTTAATTGGGTTTTGCAAAGGTATTTTGTAATCATGGTATTGGCAGTTTGTCTTTTCTCTTTTTGCTTGTCATATAGCAATAGGATGCTGATTTTGATAATTTCAATGAATGTTTCTCTGATTTTCTCTATTTGTTTACTGTTTTAAATTTCATTCCTTTCTGCTTTAATCTTTGTTACCTATTTCTTTCTGCATACTTTAGGTGATTTTGTTCCTCTTTTTCTAAGTTGTAATGTGGGAATTTTTATTGTTAATTTGGAATTATTTCCTTTCTTTTGGTATAAATATCTAGTGCTATAAATTTCCATGTTAACACATTAGCTGTGTCCCACAAGTTTTGGTATGTTACATTTTAATTTTGATCTCTTTCAATGCATTTTTAAATTTCTCTTGAGATTATCCATCCATTTAGAAGTGTGCTTTTTGTTGCCATATATTTTGGAATTTTTCCATTATCTTTATCTTACATGTAAAGTCTATTATATAACTACTGCTCTTAGGCTACAAACCTGTACAGAATGTTGGGTACTGAACAGGAAGTAACTGTAACACAGTAATAAGTATTTGTGCCTTTAAGCAGATCTAAGTATAGAGAAGGTATTCTAAAAATACAGTTTAAAAGATAAAAAATGGTACAGTTGTCTAAGGCACTTACCATGAGTGGAACTGACAGGACTGGAAATTGCTCTGGGGGAGCCAGTGAGTGATCGGTGAATGAATGTGAAAGCCCAGGATGTTACTGTACATGCATAGACTCAGTAGACCCTGTAAACTTAGGCTACACTAAATTGATACAAAAAATATTTTTCTTTCTTCAATAGTGACCTGCCATTAGCTTTTTGTGAACTTTTTACTGTATAACATTTTTTTAAACTTTTAACTCTTACAATAACACTTGGCTTAAAACAACCATTGTATAGTTATACAAAAATATTTTCTTTCGTTATATCTTTATTTTACAAACAATTTCTCTTTTAAGATTTTAAAAAATTTTTTAGACTTTTAAAAATAAATTTTGTTAAAAACTAAGACAAAAACACACACAAGAACCTATTCCTACACAGGGTCTTCCACCCCCACATCTCCTGTGATAACAATGCCGTCTAAAGGGTCAACTCCTGGAGGCCCTGCCTGAAACTGTTTGACAGTTCACATTTGTTTTGTAACAATAAGAAGTACACTCTAAATAATAACAAAAATTATAGTATATAATATGGTATATACATTAACCAGTAACACAGTCATTTATTATCCTAAGTATTACATAGTGCATGTACATAATGATATGTGTAACTTTGATCCAGCTGCAGTGTGGCAGGTTTGTTCACACCAGTATCATCATAAACACTCACCACGTTACTCGGCTGTAAGAATATGTAAGCTCCATTTGAATGTTATGAGATCCCCTTTGTATATTTGGTGCATTGCTGACTAGAGCATCCTTTTCCCGTATGTGTCTATACATAACTTGTCACAGTCTACTGGTGTTAATGTTTACCAGTTTGAATAAAGCATACAGTGTATAAATCTTACCTGTTTTTTAGGCTCTTTACTTCCCTTATTCATCTTATAATTGTCTCAAATATATTCTCCATATTAAAAAGGTAAAATAATTTAAAAGAGGACCACATTGTACAACTTTTACCTGAATTCCATGGTTTCTGATGAGAAAGACATTGCTTTTTGAATTGTTTCTAGGTAAGGCACCATTACTTCCTCACTGCTTTCAAAGTATTTTCTTTGTCTTTTGTTTTCAAAACGGGTCTATGATGTGTCTTGAAATGAATTTTGGAATTCACTCAGCTTCTTCAACTTGTTGATTTCTATTATACTTCCCAAAGGGCCCTGAGGCTCTGTTCATTGCTTTTTGTGGTCTATTTTCTGACCGCTGTTCAGATGAGATAATTTCTATTGTCCCAGCTTCAAGTTCACTTGTTATTTTGGACCCTCTGTTCTCCTGTCGAGATCATTTGTTGAATGTTTTATTCTGGTTAGTGTATTTTTCCATTCTGAAGTGTCAATTTGGTTCTCCTTTTTACGTTTATTCCTACATTTGTGATCTTTCACATAAATTATAATTGCAATTTTCCTTGTTTTCAGTAGGTCAGGTGATTTTTGTACATTATGGATATTATAATATTTAGAAACTTCTTCAAATATTTGCTTTTATCTTGCTTTCACTGACACTATTCTAAGAGAGGAAAAAAGATGCATCAGCTCATTGCCAGGTGGTGGATAGACATCCAGCTTCCATCCTCAGCCTCTGTTGATACCAGGGGAAGGTGGGGTGTTGTTCTTTGCTGTTGGTCAGGGGTAGGAGTTCTGTCTTCCCACTGGGTCTCTATGGATACTAGGCCAAGAAGGGGGCGGGACAAGAGCGCTTGTTGCTTCTCCTGGCATGGCCTTCCTTCTATTATGCAAGCCTTGCTACTTCTTGGTGGTGGAAAGTCCTGACTCTCCACTAGATCTCCTCTGAAACTCAGCGAGAACATGAGAGACACCTGCCTACGCCTTGGAAAGAGTAGAAATCTCTGTTCCTTACATGGTCTTAACTGACACCATGTTGTTAATGCCCACTGGGGGTGTGACTACCAGCTTCCTAATTAGGCATTTTCCTATCCCACTGTAGAGGAGAAGTGAGAAGCACATTAGGGTCTGGTGAGGGTAGAAGTACAAGTTCCCCATTTAGCCTTTGCAGGCATTGGTATGGTGGAGGACTGAGTTTTGTATGTGGTGTTTGGCAGATGCTAGAAGCTATCTAAAATTTTTCTCTTTTTCATCACCCCTTCTCTGGTCCTTTTGTTCTTATTTTTTTCTTTTATGAAAGGTGTCTGTACCCACTGGTGTTTCAGGCCTGATGCCTTATTCAGATTTAAGTCCAGGATATATATACACAGAAAAATAAAACCCAGAAAACTCATAATTGTGTTCTGTCTTAGGCTCCAAGGTCCTTTTTTTGGTCAGCCTTTTTTCCACCTTTCAGAAGACTTACTGTTTGATATGTATAAATGAGCAAATTCTCTAGTTGTACTCATCATGGATATTTGGGAAGCCTAACTTT
The DNA here is from genome assembly GCA_963573935.1 of Arctocebus calabarensis. Lineage (NCBI taxonomy): Eukaryota > Metazoa > Chordata > Mammalia > Primates > Lorisidae > Arctocebus > Arctocebus calabarensis. The sequence goes on from CAUYON010030646.1 coordinate 7,121, forward strand.
ATGACCTATTTTTGACAAAAGTTGATTGCTCTCTTTTTAAATATAGTAGTCCCAGTGATATATATCTATATATCAGTACATACATAGTTTCAATGTGTTTGATCTTCATACCTAATATAAACATTTTAACAAAGTCCAGATTCCCGTCTGTGTGTGCAAATGTATATATGACACAGGCACGCCGATGAGTAATTAAATCCACATTTCTCACAAAATGACCTGATGCAGCTCAAGACTACTCAATGACTTGTTTATTACAAAAAGATTTTTCTTAACTTTTAATGAGCTAACATTAGCTACGCTTTTCAAGTCATACTGAAGTGATGCTTGAATAAATATATATTTTTTCTTTGTTCTTTCGGTTAATATTTCTTTCAGACTGACAGTTGGAATTATTTGATTAAAATTTTTTCTTCCAGCTTTATTTCCATACTTTCCATATTTCTTGCCTCTGTACAATGAATAAACTTTCTGTATGGAACTTGTTTTATTTGCCAGCTAATTGGATGCCTCTATTCATACAAGGTTATTCTCATTTCTCTTTTATGGAATCAGTATAGAGCTTATTGTTGCTGCTGGCCAGCCTCCCTGATTGATGACGCAGAGGTAGCACCACAGACAGAATGATTGATTTGAAAGGGAATAGCTGAAGCTCACTCAGGCATTCAGCAACTATCCATCTTTACTAAGATTCTTATATACCCCAAATCATCAAATAACAATATCCAAGAATATATAACACAAAAGGTAACAAAATCTGCCATAAACATTCCTTGTTTGTATTAATATAGCAAAGCACATACACACCTTTCTAAACTAAGAATATCCTGTTTGGAGATAAACAACAATGGAGATAAACAACAAAGGCACTGGGTTGTCTGTTCTGTTTACCTACTTCTCTATATGATTAACTGAAAGTTATTGTGTAAATTGAAGTAGGGAATAAAGTGCAACAGCTCACTGCCCCAGGCAGATGATTAATCCCCAGCTGCGACTTGGTGGGGCCCTCTAGAACATTCTTTCTTGTTGGGCATAAAGGAAGGCTGCTTCTTTGACCTGGGGGAGAATATCAGCCAAAACTCACATTTAGCCCAAGTACTAGAAATGTTCCTTCTCAGGACCTTGTACCTCAGGGAGCACAAATGAGACTGATTGACTTTACAAGGGTACAGAGGACTGTGCCCCTTCACTTGTGGTGCTTTTAATAGGCAGCAAATAAACTAAATGAGAATTGTTTATTATTATAGGGTTGTTTAATTTTCAATAGTTTATGCTAGAAAATTTCATTCATTATGTTTTGACTTGTAAATCAAATTAAAAGAATTATTTCCTGGATAATTTAAAAATAATTCAATTAAAAATAAAAAATAATTTAATTGAATATAAACATATTTAAATGAAATTAATTCATCAAAAGTGACACACTTGTGCACTGATTAATGATTTTCTCATTCAATAATTAATTCATTCAGAAAAGCATTTACTGAGGGCCAGGTATATGTTTCCATTAACATAAACATGGATAAACTGCTAAAGGTTACACATAGGTGTTCTCACTGTTCAAATGTACAAAGAGCCATGGCATCTTAAATAGCCTGGGAAATCTCCAAAAGATGTTAAGCTTTATATATTTATTTTAGAATGTACACAAATAATAGGTAAATGCCTATTAGCATGAATTTTTTTCAATTACTTTGTGAAAGATGAAGTCAGATTTTTTCTTTTTTACTTCCCAACTTTTTATTTAATTAAACTCTTAGATTCTGAAATTTACTGCCTGCATGAAATTTAAATGAAAATTTAAAATGCTACTATTGACTTTTTAGATAAATATGCCTTTACATATTTCATGATTTTTAAGATATATAAAGTATCTTATTTGATTAAAAATATGTATTAGTCATTTTACTACAAAAGTTATTTTGCTAAATTGTTAAATGTGCTATCTCACTTAATTCTTGCAAAAGCCCTAAATTATAGGACCATGTTGTCTGAGTTATACAGAAAATACAGTAAGTTTCCAAAGATTAAATAAAGTGATCAATCTTTAACAGCTAGTAAGTATTTTGAAATTACTGCCCATGTTTATTTTATCCCAAGTATAAATGATATCTTTAAATAACATAGTATACTACTTCTGTGCCAATCTAAAAGAATTATCACAGGACTTTGTTAAAGTAGTTTCAAAGTATTTGCTACAAAGTGGGAAAATGAAGTTCTGGAATATTAGACACAGTTATAGTTTGTCCTTCAGCACAGGTTAGAGTCTAATTTACCATGGGTCATGTAAAATATCTAGGAGTGAAAACCAACCTAGAGCTGTAAAATAAAAAGTGACCTTTAAAATCCAATATTAGAGACAAACAACTTTTGCCTCTGGAATCTGTTGAAGGGCAAAACAGGAATAGGAAAGTTCACTCCTAACTCCTAGCATACCTGTCATTTTTTGTTGTTGTTGTTGTTGTTAGGATAATGGCCAGTAGAATTGTGGGCTTAGAATACATTTTTCACATTTCCAAGGCCTTTAAAAAAAAATTAAACATCGTTGACTTCACACAACCCCCGCCCCCCCCACAGATCCAGAACTTTTCAATGCTGATCTAACAATGAAGAGTGTCACTCTTTTTCATTCTTTCTGTAATCTATCTACTCTCCAAAACAAAACAAAACACTGGGTTTGAAGAATAAAACTCCTCTCATTTCAAGAAATACAGTGAAATAAGGATTTAGGGCAGCATAATTAGAACACACAGAGAAAGTCTCCCCTCTTCTTTGAGTCCAGATTCAATTATCACAATTAATGGCATTTTCCATATAACCACTGTGATCATTTAATAGGGGAGGCAAATTACCCCAAGGTACTATGATAAGAATTCCGAATAGTGTTGCTCAGAAATTGTCACATTAGTGTGTATGTAAAAATTACTGTAGGGATAACTCTTGAAATTTCAATATCAGAAAGTTTGAGGTGAAGCCCAGGAATGAGAATTTTTAACAAGCACTACTGCAGTGTCCTTTGCGTTTTATAGTGGAGGACACTTACCAAGTTTGGGGGCATCAGGGACTGGTTTCTTGGGAAAAACAATTTTTCCATGGATTTGGATAGTTTCAAGTTAATTCAAGCACATTACATTTATTATACACTTTAATCTAATTACAGTGTAATATGTAATGAAATGCAGCAGAACCTCCATTTTTGACCACACCCCTACATTGACCATCTCCTTAAGTTGACCTAATATTCATTGGCCAGACATATAGCAATGGAAGTTCCTTATGTTAACCGCTTATTACTTTCCTTGGGTGGTCAGCTTACAGATTCTACTGTAATTATACAACTCACCATAAAGCAGAGTCAGTGGCAGTCCTGAGCTTGTTTTCCTGAAACCAAACGGGTGATGGGAGACTGTGACACAGAAATATGTTCCTTTTGTTCTCCGCTCGACCTCAGATCATCAACATTAGATTTTCATAAAAAGCATGCACTCTAGATTCTTTGCAAGTGAAGTTGACAGTCGAGTTTGTGTTCTGAGAAAGAGAATAAATGCTGCCTGACAGGAGGTGGCTGCGGGCGGTGATGCCAGTGGTGAGGAGCTGTCATAAATAGGGATCAGTACCTCTCATGTTCTCCTGTGCAGACATGTTCTCAATAGGCCACGAAGTGGGACTATCCCACAGCCCAGGGATTGGGGACCACAGTGATAGAGAACCACACTTTCAGAATCATTGCACTAGACCAGGGAAGAGGCAAATCCATTCCTGTGACTGGCTCAGCATAGCCAGATACGTGTGGTACTTGTTTTTTTAATTAGTGTTTTTTTCATTGGAGAAAATTATATGCTATAGTTGTAACACCACATCAAGAGATGAGTGGTGCTCCTTTCACCAAAATGAAAACAAGCCAGTCAAATGATTAAGTGAAACATCAAACTATCGTATTTATAATAACTGCAGTGTATCTAGAATGTATAGACACAAGAAAAGTGCAAGAAATTACCAAAAAGGAATGCCATTGTTACAGACATGTTACTTACTGAGTTCAGTCTATCTACTACTCTCTTACTTAAAGTGGCTGTAGAAAATTAGTGTTAAATATTCTGCTGAGAAGTACCAGGCCACCAGACACTGAAAAGAATCAAATAAGCAGACTGCTCAGGCTGGTCTCTAACTCATGAGTTCAAGCAATCCCCTGCCTCAGCCTCCCAGAGTGTTAGGATTACAGATGCTAGCACCACTCCCAGCTACGATTCAGGTTTTTGTAACTATAAAGTAATTTCACTATTTCTTACTTAAATAGTGCCCTTTTACTTAACAACCAAAACTATGATTGGTTTTCTCTAGCTATGATGACACTCATAACTAATTTTATTGTGCAGATATTTGATATTTTAAAAAAACAAGAATAAAATATGGTAATAAAAATGAATATATCCTTTATTAGCTAATCATCCTCCTTTTATTGTTTTTCTAGATTTTGATTAAAGATATTTATTTGTTTCTTAGGAAAATACAACTCAGGACACTTTGACAGGTTATTCATTGTGGAGCATAATTCGAATAATGTGTTACTTGTCTTTCAATTGTATGCTGAAGGAAAAATGGTTTCTGACCTCCTTATGTAATAAATCAAGGGAAAGTAAATGCAGATTTAATTCCTACTATGTGCCAGTTGCTTTTCTATAATATCTTTCTTATTCTTAAATTCAAGTCCAGGTAGGTGATATTGCTGTTTTTCAAAAAATGAGGATAGGATTCATTTAGGATAAGTAAATTGCCTAACATCACACAGCTAGTACATGGCACTACTGAAATTTAATCCTAAACACGATTACTTCCTGAACCTGTGGAATGTAAATATTATTCATATATCAGAATAATATATAAAGGCAATGATTGTCAGAGAATATTTGTATATTTGGTGATTAAACAATATAAAGCACAGTGTATACTATTATCTTTGTAAAGCATAAGATGCAACTTATAAGCAATAGCATCACAGTATTTGTTAATAGAGGGCATATTAATAATACATGATCTCATGCAACATGACAACTGTTATATATAACCATGTTATCTTTACTAACCATAGTTAGGTTTTATGAAATTAATTACTGAAGATCATTTTCTTACTTTTGATATTCTAGTATGTTTCCTATATTATACATACTCTCCTTCAGTCCCTGAAATATGAAAAGAGAATTAACAGTGTCATTCATATCAGTATTTCTCAAGATTTTATGTGCATCTGAATCACATTGGGGTTGTGTCATAAACAGGATTGTGTAAAACTGCATATTTTGATTTGATAGTGTGGATGGGGTTATTTATTTCCAACCATATTCCAACCGATCTGATTGATGCTCTTGGTCTCTGCATCAGTAAGTAGTAAGAATTTAGGCCATACTAATATAATAGGAAATTATTTATCATATAATCCTATTAATATATAAAAGGAAAATAGCACTGCTTTTTCAATTTTATTGACTTTTTAGAACAATGATAAGAGTAACTATTGATAAATTTGCAAAGTTGAATACACATAAAATGTTGGCCCCTGTAATTCTACTCAGGGAGAAACTTACAGCAATGATCTTTGTATTTGCAGAAATCTATGAATGTGGCAGAAACTTAACTCAATATGCATTTGTAATATATTTAATGAAAAAGTTTTGTACAGCAATACTTAATAACTTGTATCCATCAACATTGACAAATGTCACATGTATAATATTTAGTAACACTAGCAAGTTATACAAGAATACAATCTTGTACAAAAAGATAAATGCAAAAATAAGTCACTATCGATCATTGTGTTGATCTACAGGAAATATGTAAAGATGATTTTCATTATTTATGGTAGTTAATGTTCTATAATTTTCCCCGCAAACCATGAATTAGAGATTGTTGAATTATTGCTTCTATGGGAACTGCAGGTTGAGGTTCCCTTGAAGCTCTGGTCACAACAACGTGTCAACAAATCAACCCATAAACTTGTTTCATGTGCATTTTGGTTGTATGATGTCACCTTCCTTAGTGTATATTACTGATTCATAGACATTGAACTCACTGTCACGAGCGTGGTGACTCACACAGGAAGGAAGCTTATCTGTTTAACACGCATACCATCTCTTTAATGGACAGCATGGCCTTCTTATACTTAGGAGCACTAAACAGCACATTAACACCATGCTTGTGGCCATTTAAGCAGCAAAATCACCAACACCAAGGAAAAACCCTACATAAACCACTCATATCCCTAAATCTATGCAAAATAAACACACACTCATCCCCACACACAAACACACCAAAAAACAACAGCAGCGACACCCCACCAAGGACTAAAACGACCCTGAAAGAGCACTCATTTAGAGCAGAAAAGCAGAAAGATGACAGAACATAGTCTTCTCCAGTCTCACACAGAAAGAGATGTGTCAGGAGATTCAATTTATTTTTTATTTAAATTAATTTAGCAGCACAAATAATAATTTATCATTATTCTGTGCATATCTACAAATAAACCTAAAGTGCCCTCAAATTTGATTCAGGTTTAAGAGTAAATTTTATCGTTAGACAAATTTACAGACTTAGACTCTCTGAATAACAAGGTTTACCCTATTACATATGTAAAACTATAAAGAAATGTAAAGGAGCGGCACCGGTGGCTCATTGAGTAGGGCGCTGGTCCCATATACAGGAGGCGGAGGGTTCAAACCTAGCCTCGGCCAAACTGCAAAACAGAAAAATAGCTGGGCATTGTTTGGGGTGCCTGTGGTCCCAGCCACTCTGGAGGCTGAGGCAAGGGAATCGCCTAAGCCCAAGAGCTGGAGGTTGTTGTGGACTGTGTGACGCCATGGCACTCTCTTCTTTCTTTCCTTTCTTTTTTTGACAACAGAATGCTATGGCATTATCATAGCTCACAGCAACCTCAAACTCCTCATCTCAAGCAATCCTTTTGCCTCAGTCTCCCCAGTAGCTAGGACTTCAGGCACACACCACCACTCTGACTTTTTTTTTTACTGTTTTACTGTAGAGATGAGGTCTGGCTCTTACTCAAGCTAGTCTTGAATTCCTGAACTCAAGCAATCCACCCACCTTGGCCTCTCAGAGTGCTAGGATTACAGATTGTGAGCCTGCTCCTGGCTCCAGGCATCTTGTTTACTCCGTCAAGGGAAGGGATATGAAAAGAATTAGAGAATCTCTGCTCACATCTTTCAGTTCTATACTTCAGTTCATAACCATGTTCTTGCTCATGTTTGTAGGACTACTGAGATAAGTTGTTCAAACTCTGAAAGCTCCTACATGGGGATTTGATGTTTTCTACAGAGTGACTAAAATTTGCAAAACTATTCGACGAAGATACATTTTTTTCTAGGCTGAGAGATCAAATATAACAGATAACCCTTATTAATCATGTTCAATTTGAGAGTCTTAAAAAATCAGGGAAGATTATATAATTTGTGCTAGTTAAAACAACAACAAAAACTCCAAAACAGAAAATGGTGACATTTTCCATGTTTAAGTTTTCTCTTTAGCAGTTGTGACTGTCTCTAAGTACAATCTGTATAGCCTCTTCAGTGTATTTAATATTGAAATATTGCAGAAGAGCAATAGATATGTGTTGCCAATGTACAAGTCTTATACATTCAGAACTTACGGAACTTAATAATCTCAAATATAGTCACTGTAGTTTATACGTAAGCACCAAGTTTCTCACAAAATAGAACTTTCCAAAAAAAGTATTGCCTTAGAAAAACAATGTTCACGATAATCCAGTTTCAAAAGTCTATTGACAACTAGATTTGATTATATAGGCTTCATAATATTTAGAGAAAAGGTAGAGAAAATGGAAGCTAGAAGATCAAATATTCTTGTTTTTTAATTTCAGTTGAATGCCTGTCAATTGTGGCTGGTTGTCTGGAGTTTATAACCTGTGAAATTAAAAGTAAATTGAGTTTTGGAACTGGAGAAATGAACTGTTTAGAGGATGAGAAAATATGCATGCGTTACTTTATTTAAAACGATTCTACCTCTTACTACACTAAAGCATTTGCACTAGTAAGAGCTGGACTTTGTCATTGGATCTTAACCAGATTAACACTACGAACACCTCTATCAACTGAATTGTTTAGTTCAAGACAATTTGTGTGTTATAAGTCCATATTAATTAGCTGTAGGCAGATAAGGCCACATTCAAGAAACTCCAAATAGATATACTTAAAAATGTACATTATTTTGTAACATTCTAACTACTACATACTCCATAATTTTAAGAAATGAAAATTGTTAATTTTAAAGTTAACTAAACTTTTAATGACTTTGTTGTGTCTGCCTTTCATTGGAACTTTTGAATATTTGATTACAGCATGGAGTTCTGGAGGTTCAGTTGATCCTCTAGATGGGTATTGGTCAAGTGTGATCTTCAAGGTGTCTTGATTTGGGTTAGGTGGGAGAGTGTAGATTCGCAGCAATAAGTGGTTGAAAATCAAGACAACATTTGTTGGCATGTTGACAAAGTCCTGTGTATTCTATTGTAGTTTTCCATATTTCAATGGATTTTTCTTAGCAAAAATGTCATCTACTGAGAGCTCAACCAATTCCATCTGTAGTTCTTTAGGTGCCTTCATGATATTAATGAGATGAGGCTGAAATGTTAATTTGAGTGTGATGCCATGATTTTCAAAGTCAGCAGACCTTTCATTGTGTCCTCCAATTAATAGGCTATAATATTTACATTTATATTTATATGATTTATGTTTCTTATCTGGCTCATCAATGGCCTTTGCTAACTGGGGAGAATGTTAAATGCTATGTATCATGTCTTACTTTTACCTTGCAAAGAAATATCCAAGTCATTTTGATTTGATGTGGTACGCACAAAAATGCTATATTCCTATAGAAATCTCCTTTCAATAATTCCCTTCCTTGGATCTGTTCTTCATGAAAATTAACTATCTGTTCTTGCAGAGACAAAATTTTGGGTTAATACCTGTCCTTATGATAGCCAACATACCTTACAATGACATAGAAAATCCACGCTGAATACTTTATATTCTGTCATTCAACTTTAACATGTTAGAAAACTGGCAAAGCTTTGCATGAACTTAGTTAACAATACTTAAGGACTTGTTGTGAGCTGTCACTTAAAACATTAATAGTAGCTTTAGCACACAGATTTTGCTGATGGAAGATATAAGCTGCACAGTAATCAGCAGTATCAGTTGACTCATCCAAAGTAATTGATTAAATAAAATAAAAAATATAAAAGATGAATAAAATTGTATTAATAAAAATAAAAGGATTTGATTGGTAAAATTTGGGTTCAAACAAAAGGTTACATTTAAGGATCCAGAAGGCCCTTCTGGGGGCAGGTTCTCCACCCCTGGTTTAGCTCTGTGGCCTTCTGGGGGCAGGTTCTCCACCTCTGGTGGAGCTCTGTTGGGCCTTCATTCCTGGATGGCATCTAACTAGCCTAAACTAGGACATCAGCCTATTTGTTCTCTTGAGGACACATCAAACTTTCTGTGTATTTGTATGTTAATTGCAGCATTATTTATTCAATACAATGATATAAATCAAATGTATTTTTGTTGTTGTAAACCAAATATTTTAAAATAGCAATTGGTTAAATAGGTCAATTAAGTTCGCAAACTCATTCTAGAAAATGTGTTACATACCTCATTGCAGAATGTAGCTATAGTCACCTTTGAAGTATTCCCCTTAGGAGCGGTGCCCATATCTCAGTCGGTAGGGTGCCAGCCACGCACAGTAAGGCTGGCAGGTTCAAACCTGGCCCAGGCCAACTAAAACAACAATGACAACTGCAATAACAACAAAATAATGGCCGGGTGTTGTGGCGGGTATCTATAGTCTTGGCTACATGGGAGGCTGAGGCAAGAGAATAGCTTAAGCCCGAGTTTGAGGTGTGAGCTGCAACGCCACTGCACTCTATCCAGGGCCACAGCTTGAGACTTTGTTTCAAAAAAATAAATAAATAAAACAAAATAAAAAGGGAGTACTCCCCTTGGGAAGCTGTGCAGCAACCCCAGTGCCTCATTCACCCTTCGAAGCAATTTTGGGACTCTTTTTCTGGAATGGCCATCAAAGCTGTCATTGTACGAGCTCTGACAATGCACAAGAACTCATCCTAGAAAAAGTGCTCCATACCTGATTGCTGAAAATCACTACATTCACCCAAGGGCCATAGGGGAGTCCCTTGAAGGTGACCATAGTGATATTCAGCGTCCCACCTTGGCATGACTGACATCCTGAAGAGAAAGTTTGTAAGTCAAGGATTTGTTTGGAGAAACCCTGATCCCCCTGCCCTGGAAATAAATATAGGTAGCGGAAATCCCTCCAAGTAGAATGAGAATGATCATCCTCTAGAGCTTTTTTCTCTACAGTTGGGCTTCTTCCTGTAACAAGTACAGTTGGCTCTGCAGTGTGAGAGTTTTCTAGGTAGCCTGCACTGAGAAATTCTAAACCAGCATCATCAAATTTGTCCGCATGTCATTGATCAGAGGAGTGGTAGCCTTGCTCTGTCATAATACTTTGTCTCCCTAGTTGGAATTGATCTACTCGTTTGACAAGCTTTCTGTGGTCCTTGAAATCTTTTTTATTAACCCCACCAGTAGTTACAGTGCTACTTGCAGTTGTAGGTAAAAATACCTTTGTTTTAAGTAACCTTGTTCTTTTCCAATTCCTGAGGGGCTTTCTGAGGATCTGTAGAGATAAGGAAACTTCTAAAGCAAGAAATAGCCACTCAGAGTGAGAAATGAGGCAGAAGCATGCCAGCGACTGAGGTGGACTGGCTTACTCGACTCTTACCTATTTCTTACCTTACCCATTTACCACAAATGAAACTTGCTTTAGTATCCTTTATTGTCATTCTCCCAGTTTTCTTTCATTCTCTCAGAAAGTACCCTATTGGCCTGTTTTACTTGTTAATCCACAATAGTACTACTTGTTTTTGGAAGTGGTAGTCCTAAATGACTTAACAGAATTTCTTCTTTACTTAGTTTAATATTATTTAAGGAATAAAACAGTGTACCACAAAGTACTTGGAAAGAAGAGAGGAGAGGAATATCTGCTTACAAGTAATTTAATTTCAAGTCATGATACAAATATTTTTGATTTATGCTCTTTTAGATATCTGAATTTACTTTCCACCTGATTGTTATAATAAAGAATTGTGATGCTCTGTGGTCTGCTATTCTATAATTTAGTTACTAGATAAAAGGTTTTAAAGCAATTATTTCTATCTGTGAAGAGGAAACTTAGTATTACATTTTTTATAAGATTTCTCAAGATTTAAAATCCCTTTAAAATAATGCTCTGCACAACATAGTTTTTATCGTAAATTAAAAGATTTTCTAAAATTATATTGAATTATTAGACACTGACAAAGTAAGAATAATGACAAAGTAAGAGCATCAGCCAGTTTTTTTGTAAATTTTAAAGCAATTGCACTAAAGAGTTATTTAAAAAATACTTGCGTGGTCATAGTTTCACAACTGGTTAATTTACCTTTGAATAGTGAGGCCCAATTGTAAGGGGGCTGAATGATGATTTATCATGAGACATTATCAATCTTTCAATAGAGTAGATTTTGCCTTACAGTTTTCAAAACAACTCTGGATTATTTATTTTCTCTGAAGAATGGACGTAGTTTGAAATTAATGAGTTGTCCAATAGGTGGGTAATATCTGACCTATTTGTGGACACCAGGGGAGATGTAAATTTTTGTCCTTAAAAAAGAGCTGATTTTAAAAGGCCATATTTTTAAATTTAGCATTGGCTGGGATTGGTTGGAATATACATGGAACTGATCTGAGATAAAACATGTCACATTCAAGTGCTTAAATAATAATATATGCGGGAAAATTTATAGCTTAGAAAGTACTTTCTTACAAATGATATTTAACACTCACTATAACTTTGTGAGAAAAGTGTCCTTATTACCATTAAAATTTAGAAGTAAGAAAAATGAAACACAAAGGTGAAATGACTAACCAAAGCACAAAGAGATTGGTCTCAAACCATTCAAACACAACTACTACAACTTAAAATTCCATCTCTCTCTGTGACTATTCATGTATGAGTCACGCACAGTAAGTCATATTTGAGCTGTTTCTGTTTACCTACCCAACAATAATGAGGGCACATTTTGTGGAAATATAAAATATGGTATTATTGGGTGGTGCCTGTTGCTCAATGGAGTAGGGCGATGGACCCATATGCCAGAGGTGATGGGTTCAAACCCAGTCCAGGCCAAAAACTGCAAAAAAAAAAAAAAAAAAAAAATATATATATATATATATATATGGTATTATTGTTCACATACCATTACATATCAATGGAATAAAAGTAATATCCTTGGAAAACAAATAAGGCATATTAAAATATAACAATAATATCATAATGGATTACTATTTTACCTATCAAAAACAAAAATTCTGTGGATAGTTACAGCATTGATGATATTAGAGTTGGGATTTTAAATGCGTTTATATTGAATCTATAGATTAATGTGTTAAACATCTCCTAAACAAAATTGTCTGGTCCATGAATGTGATTTTTTTTCCATTTAATATTTCATCTTTAATTTCACTCAATAATGTTTTGAAGTTATGAGTATACATATTTTTTGTATCTATTGTCAATTTTATTTCCTTTTGTTGCCATTTAAATGAAATTATTTCCTTAATTTCATTTCCAGATTGTGTACTGCAAGCTATAAAAATACAATTCATTTTTATCTTGAAAAAATAATTTAATAATTAAATAACAATATTTAAACACATATTTGAGAAACAAGTAATTACATTTTTGTTATTTATCTAAGATGCACATAATTGGCAATAGCAAAGCAATACAATTCATGTCATTAGCTGAAAATGTAGTTTGTGAAAGACTAATTAAACCCAAGCCCAGGAGAGACTGCAATAATCATTACCTAAAAAAATGAATTAATGCTTTTAAAGAAAGAAGAAAAATAAAGACTGCAGTAATATGAAATTTTTGTTTGTTTTTTATTTTTGCCCCCTTCCCAATACAATTCAATATGACCATATGGTAAAATATTTTCAGACAGATTTAGAGGAGAATTTTAGACATCCCTGTTATGACTCTGAGGTCTATATCTCCTGGCTGCTTTAGATTAACTCATATTAGCTTGTGTTTAATTACATTGGAGCCTTACTCTGTCTTGGCATTAATATCATATTTTAAAATTTCATTTCCATTTCCAGTTTCTACTCTTGGGTCTATGTAATGTTGGCATTCTTCTGGACATTGGAAATAGTTACATAGATCCGGATGTCTCTTACAGCTATAATTCTGTGCACTCCTTAGTAAATGCTGAAGAAATGAGAATATTGGAAACATTTTACCAGACTAAAATAGCCTTATTTACTTCGTCTTTCCAATAGGTTTTCCTTTGAACCTGCATCGGAGGCCTGTTCCTCCCTACTCTGCTCATTCAACCTCCATCCTCTCTGGGTAAGAGACGAGGATAATTATATGGGATGAGGACACATTGGCAGGTGGGGAACAAAAAATTGCATCTCAGCTATTAAAGAAGTATCTTGACAACATTCATGTGATTAAAAAATTGTATTTTAAGCTACGTTTTTGCTTATTTTCTAGTATAGCTATTTGACTGCAAAGGATAATCATACATCTTAAAGGACACTGGAAAACTCTTTCTTTCTGCTTTGAGATATTTTGTCATATCGAAGAGTTATAACTTTACACAGGTTCTTCTTACTAGTAACACTGTGCATTAAATAATAGTTGGTAAAAAGGTAGCGATCTTTCTTCAAGAAGTTTATTAACTTAGAAATGCAAAATGATAAGTCCAATAGCATAAATAACTTTTATCAGGAAAGCAAGACATTACAGATATAAAAGCTTAGAAATCAGAGCACAGAATAAAAAAAAAGGATCTGCTTAAAGTGCCATGGATTGTTAGCCAAATATTATAATTGAAGGAGGTTACCATAGAAAGAGAAATGCCAATTGTAATAGTAGTACACACCCATGGTGCATGTTACAAAGGTACCTGTCAATTTTACTAAGTATAGAGTATAAATGTCTTAACACAATAATTAAGAAAGTGCGATGAAGGCTATGTTACCCAGTTTGACGAAAGTATTTCAAATCGTGTATAAAACCAACATTTTGTACCCCATAAAAGTATTAATGAACACAACTATGATTTAATTTAAAAAACCAAGAAAAAAAGAAAAAAAAATAGTAACAGTAACATAAAAGGAAATATGACTTAAAAACACCTATTTTTTTCAGATAATTTACTAATCACTTTCTTATATTGTCTTAGTTATTCTTATGCAATCTACATAATCAAATTATTTTGTCAGTTTTATAAGTAATAACATTTTATACTTATGTGCTTTGAAACTTTCTCAAAGTCACAGCATAGGAAGAGATTTCACACTTATGTAGTTTCTCTCCAGAGAGTACCGTCTCAGGCACAGGATATAAGGGACCCCTAAAGGGGGAAGCCACACAGTAAAATGAAAGCACATTATTCTGACTCTCTAAGAACTGGGAATGAAGGATCAGGGAAATGACTTTGATAGGTCATGATTTGTGAATAAAATTAAAGTTCATATTAATTCAGACTAATTCCAAGTCACAAAAGGTCTAAGTTAGATGTTAATTATAATAACCTACAAAGTAACCACTAGAAAACCATTATACTTTTAGCTGGAAAATAAGAAAGCAAATAAGAAGGAATAAAACAGTATACTGTAACAAATTAAACTCAAAAGAAAGAAGAAAAAAAGAATTGAGAAAAAAATTAAGAGATATAGAAAAAAGAGAAAAATAACAGGAGCAAATTTCAGAATATTCACAGTGGTTTTGGTAAGAGAATGGAGCATAAAGGCTTTCCCCCTCTCTTATGTAACATGGTTTTGATATTTTCTATAATAGGCTAGATTTTCTTGATTATTAGAAAGGATATAATTAGGTTTATATAAAAATAAAAATTTGGTAGGCTAAATGCCATTGTTGGCATCATGCATAGATCCAAACAGGCAGAATTATTAAACCGCTTTTTCCTTCTCCATTCATTGCCAAGTTCTCTTCCACTCAAATTTTCTTCTATTTCTTCTAAATACCAAGTATAAGAAATCTTAAATCTAGTTCTAAAAATAAAATTTTATGCAGGAGAAAAAAATATTCCTAAGAAAGAAAATTATTAATTTAGATTCCAAAACAGGAGCTGTTTTATTAATGAAAAAAATTTTTTTGTTTTAATATATCATAAAACCATAATTTATTTTAACCCTCAAACAAAAGTGGACAGCCATTAAAAACGTTGTGAAAGTGTTCAATGACATGAAGAGATCTTAGCTCTATTTTTATAGTCCATCTATTATACCAATGCCTTCCTTTAGCTGTTTTCTCTCCTCAAGCCTCCTATACCTTTTCACCCATCTCACTCAGCCTAAGCTTGCTTCCTATTTTACTGGGAAAACAAAATCAATCAGAAGAGGCTTCTGTAACCACCAGCCAGCATCTCTGCCAGATATACTCCTCTCTTGTTCCAATGGTCCGAACATCTCAGTGAAGGCCAACCCCTTCATGTACATTAGATACCAGCCCTCTGCCTGCCCATCCATTAAAGAAACTGCACATCATCCCAATGACACAAAGGGAGCCTTGAATGAAGACTCTTGTAAACTACTCCAAATCACCAGTCTTGAACAGCATAGGCATAAACCCTCTTCATCTATACAACGCTTTTTATGTCTGTTTTATTTATATGACTTCTTTCCATCATCTAAAACTTTAGCCAACAGCTCCTGTGTTTCGGCAGTTAGGAGAGCATGTGAAAACTTGCAGTGTTCACCCTGATAGCGTTTTGTTCCTGTATGGTAAAACTTGCAAGTATATTCATTATGCAAATATAGACAGCTTTTGCTTCTGGTACAATATCCTTATACATAAAACTTGCATATTTCCTTGTTCTTCTCTATCTCTGCATCATGCTCAAATTTACACTCGTCTCCCCTAATACGTTTCCTTTCAAGAAAATATTTACAAATTTGTTTTCCCTTGTATTCCACTGTATGTTGGTTGATGAATCCCTGACTCATTCTTGCATGCTGCTGCTTCTCTTTAGGTTTACCATCCTCTTCCTGTGAGCCGCTGTTTCTCAGCAAAGCATTTGATCTTTTGTTTCCAGGGCCAGGCCGTTTTTGTTTCATTTTCTTCTTTTTATTATTACTCTTGTGATCAGCTTTAATAGTTTTACTTTTTTGTTTAGCAGCTTGCTGGATATCTTTTGCTCCCTCTTTCTTCATAGATCCTTCAGGAAATGGTAGAGGTAGAGCAGCATTCACCATTTCTTTAGCTTGTATATACTGTTGAAGTTCTTTGGCAAAATTATCTTCTAACTCCTGATTGCAGACATCATCATCACTATATAGATCATAGTCCTTACTTCTTGATTTTCTATGTAGCAAATTCTTCTTTGAGTTTCTGAAGTGCCAAAATTTGGGGGAAATTTGTTCACATTCCAGATTAACTTCCCACTTTATTTTCTTCTCTTGTGTTTCTTCAACTTCTGTATCATCTATTTCATCATCAATTCTTTCTCCAGAATCCGAGGCCGGTTTTTTGCTGAGCGCAGGGTTGGGGGGTTTTGAGAAAGGATTCTCAAAATTCATTACCCAGAAGGAAGCCTCCCTCTGCAGAGCCCGGTTGCTGAAGAGTAAACCACCAGAGCGCAAGAAGGAAAAAAAAAATTTTAAATCACATAATTTATTTTTAAGTAACCCTGAAACTTTAATGGCACTTTTGATAGCATGCTTGGAAAATGTATGAATAATTACAGTTTAAACAAAATAAGAAAACATTGCTCAGTACGGATGTGTCTGAAATGTTTCATGTTTGTTCATCAATAAGAATTTCAACCATTTTATCAAGATTTAAATATCCATAAGTAGAGATGAAAGTAATTTTATTTTATTATTATTTTTGGTTGCAGCTGTCATTGTTGTTTGGTGAGCCCAGGCTGGATTCAAACCCACCAGCTCAGGTGTACGTGGCTGGTGCCTTAGCCTTCTGAGCCACAGGCGCCAAGCCGAAAGTAATTTTAAAATGAAGGAAATGACACTAACCAAATATGTCTACATATAGAGATGAATGTGGTGACATCCAATAAATAATTAATAAGCATCTCCTATCTGCCTTACAGGTAAAACAGTACAGTGTATAATCTCCCTGTACAAATATCCATTTGATCTGTGCACTAATAGCTCTTTATATTTGGCGAGTGAGGAGAATACATGTCAACCTATAGTTTTCTTCCTGTTCTTGACTCTGGATTTATTTCTTTTCCTAAGCAAGAGGAAGGAAAATAATTCTTTTGCAACATGTCCTCAAGTTATTCTTACTATTGTTTGAAATATTTAATTTACTTGGCTATCTTATCAATATAATACATCTCATTTTGAATGAATAAAAAACTAATGACACCTCCATCAAGTAAAATTATCATAATTAACAAAATGATATGTATCCCTTCACATAGTTACTTACAATTCACACACACACACACACACACAGTAGTACTCTTTTATATAATGCTCAACAGCTTCTATCATTTACCTGTGTATCTCCAGAATTCTTTTATGCTAATAAATCTGAACCTATTTTTAGTCTGAATTTTGTATTACATTCTTTATTATGCCTACAAAGTATTAATAATTTATCCTATAGTTCCCCTATTGATTGGGATTTGAAGTGTTTTCAGATTTTTTCTTCTTACAACAAAAATACTTCAATCTGGGGACCTGTAACCTAACTGTTAAATGGGCAAAGAACTTGAATAGATGTTCTTCTAAAGAAAACATACAGATTACCAACAAGTATATGAAAAGATGCTCTCCATTACTAATAATGATGGATATAAAATGTAAAAATGATGAGATATCATCTCACCCCCATAAGGATGGCTACCATTCAAAACTAAAGTATAACCAAAGATTGATGAAGACATGAAGAAATAGGAATTTTTGCACACTGTCGGTTGAAAAGGAAAGTGGTGCGGTCATAAGAAAAATAGAACAAGCATAACTTTTTAAAATGTAATGCCCTATGTTTAAAAAGACATTTAAAAGTAAAAAGCTTATTAATACTTGGAATTGTGTTTGTTTTTAAATAAGCAAAAGAGTGCTTCTTTTGCAGCAGCAAAGTGTTTTAAATGGTATATTTTTTCCCTAAGGATCAGGGCATAAATGGGTTCATTAATGATGCACAAACTGAACAAAACTGATAATTCTGTGACTTTATATAATAATCAATTTTACACATTGAATAGACAATTCTCTTATTTCTTCCAGGACAAAATTCAACCTTTCATCGTGGTGGCCCATGAGTCATCTTTCTAACTACTTTTTCTAAGTAGGTATATTTTTATGTTTGATTCACCCATAGTCCCATATAATGATGATGAGTGCAATTTCTTTGGGTCAATTTATAAAACAGTCCTCTTACATAGTTATTGCCCAATAACATACAAACAAGTAAATCACTAACTTTAAAATCTTCATTCTCAAACATTATTATACTCAACTGAGTTTCTATTATACATATTGACAGTTCAATAGGAAAACAGTTATTACATATTTAAAAAATAATATATTGTTCAATATTCATAACATATATTTTTTCACTATTTTGAGAAAGAGTTTTGCAAACAACTCACTGTGCTTTAAATGTTAAAGATGCCTAATATTAGCCAGAGATCCCACACAAATAAGATGAAAGGCTTGAAAGTCAGAAGTCCCAGCTCATCCTGGGTATCAAAGTTTAGCTCTCCAGCATGCCCACAGCATGTCATGGAACTTCTTCAACTGCTCCCTGACTCACATTATTTGTTCATCTTATTCTAACCAACTTAAAGCATTAGTCACCTAAATAAATAAATAAGGCATTAGTCACCTAGAAATGGATTTTTGGACTTGAACATTTAAAAGAGGAAAATCATAGTAACTACCTGCCTGGCACATGAAGAAAAGGCAAACGACTTTTCACTTGATGGATAAGAGCTTTTCTGGAGACCTGTGCAATGAGATTGCACTAACCTCTTCCTTTTTCTAAAAGGAGATATTCTCCAAACAAATGTTACTTTGGAATGGTATGTGTAACAATGGACAATCCTCTCATTTGTTATTGCCAAATTTTTCCAGATGGTAAGTAGATACAGGCAATCTCAATGGATGAGAAAAGGATGTGCCACAATCAACTGTAGAAAAAAAAAGTCCTCTGCTAACACAATGCATTTTATTTAATAACTGCACTTTAGTGTTTCACAAGTACAGGGATTAAAAAAAGAAAAGAAAATGCTGTTTTACACATCAAATTTCAAAGTTCTCTCAAGATTTTGAATAGATTTTTTTTTTTTTTTTGAGACAGAGTCTGACTTTGTTGCCCCTGGTAGAGTGCTGTGGTGTCATAGCTCACAGAAACCTCAGACTCCTGGACTCTAGTGATTCTCTTGCCTCAGCCTCCCAAGTAGCTGGGGTTACAGGCCTCCCCTGCCACAGGCTATTTTTAGAGGCCGGGTCTGGCTTTAGCTAAGGCTGGTCTCCTAACTTGTGAGTTCAGGTGATCTGCCTACCTAGGCCTCCCAGAGTGTTGGGATTATAGGCGTGAGCCAGCGTATGCAGCCTGAATAGATTTATTCTTATATGTTGTATATCATTAAGGGAAAAGTATTTGTAAAAATCAGCATTTTCCACATGAATGGTATGTAGTGTATAACAAAAACTATTTATCGGCCTAAATTCTATCAGGGTTGAGTTGAGATCTATGTTACTGACCTCATAACTTATTTAAGAATTTAAAATAAAACAGCATGGCATATCCTAATATTGACAATAATAACTAATGTTTATATAGTAGTGTTATTGATAAAATGGTGTTTGTCATTATATATCATTAAGAAAATGCAACAAGGTCTTTATGACTAAATGTAAAATAAAAATATATATTAGATTAATAGAAGTAATAGCCAATTCAATGATTAATGGGGTTGTTTGTTCTTTTGTTGTTGATATGTTTTAGTTCTTTGTAGAAGAAAAAATCATTTTATCATAAGGACGTTTACACCCAAATGCTTGTAGCAGCTCAATTCACAATTGCAAAGATGTGGAAACAACCCAAATGCTAATCAAGTTATGAATGGATTAATACCATGGAATACTGTTGAGCCATAAAAACAATGGAGGCTTTACATCTTTTGTATTTACTGGAAGAATTTGGAGAACATTTTCCTAAATACCTCAAAAAAGGAAAATCAAGTACTCAATTTGAAACTGAAACTGGTAAATGTGCGGCTGCAGTCCCACATGAGAGAAAAACACAGTTGAATTCAAGAAGGGGAGGCGGTTCCAAATATGCTTTCCAACCATCAAGACTATATAATATTTTCTTCCTTCTTTGGTGTAAAACATATTTTTATTGTCCCACATTCTCCTTCCCCTTATTTTTGGGTGGCCCAAATTATCTACCTGAATTTTTGTTTTTGTTTGTTTTGTTTTATTTATTTAACAGACAGGTAAAATTGTATTTACTGTATACAACATGATCTTTTAAAGTATATAAGTAATTATAGCTAATTAATGTATTATTTTGCATAATTATTTTTTGTGATGAAAGTACATGTATCCACTCTCTAGACATTGTTTAAGAATACAATATATTGTTAACTATAGCTATCATGATTTCATCTTTTTGGTTTTGCCTGTGTAATAACCTGTACCTATAATTCTTGCTCAAATGACCCTGAACACCTTGCGGTTTCTTTACTCCTATAATCCTCAGTGTAAGGTAATGCTCTGTGCAGCATCTTCTACTCCCCATCTAGAACAATTTGCTGCCCTATATGCAATTTTACAACAATTCGTTTACCACCTGTAATATTTCCTATTGTATCCTGTCAATGATATTGGTTCACATATTTCTCTCCTCATGTGAATGATAGATCCCCAGGGTAAGAACTATTCTTGTTTATTTTTTAATATAGATATCAAAGTTTGTAAAAATGATGGAAAGAAATTGCATACAGCATAATACTTCATCACTTATATCGATAAATGTTTTATGCGCCTACCATGTCATGGAGTGTTTTAGCTTCTGGGGGTGCATGTAATCTGTTAGGATGCAGCATTGCATTTTAATGGTGGGATACAAATAGTAAGAACGCATGCATACAAACATGTTAGATTAAGATATTTTGGTAAAATGATTTTTTACCATCATTTTACCAAAATGGTAAAATGTGGACACCTAGCAATGGGAATATATGATCAAATGGAAGGTCTACTTTTAGTTCTGTAGGAATTCTCCATACTTCATTCCATACAGGTTGTATTAGTTCACAATTCCACCAGCAGTGCAAAGGTGTTCCCTTCTCCCCACATCCATGCCAGCATCTGATTCTTTGGGATTTTGTGATGGAGGCTGTTGTCACTGGGGTCGGGTGATATTTTAGAGTGGTTTTGATTTGCATTTCTCTGATGTTAGGGATGATGAGCATTTTTTTGTGTGTTTGTTGGCTATTTGTCTGTCTTCTTCAGTGAAGTTTCTGTTCAAATCTCTTGCCCTCTTATAAACGGGATTGCTTAATTAATTTGAGTCTCTGTAGATTCTAGTTATCAGCCCTTAGCCAGATTCATAGCTTGCAAATATCTTCTCCCATTCTGAAGGCTGTATGATTTAGTTGTGGGACTCTTAGTTGTACAGAAGCTTTATAGCTTGATCATATCCCATTTATTTATTTTTTGGTTTTGCTGCCATTCACAAGGGAGTCTTCTTCATAAAATCTTTTCCCATGCCAATTGCACTAGAATGTTTATTGCAACTCAATTCACAATGCCCAAGAGGTGGAAGCAATCTAAGTGCCCATCAACTCATAGGTAGATTAACAAACTGTGGTAATACTAGTACCAGGGAATACTAGTATTAGTCAGCTATAAAAAATGGGGACTTCGTATCTTCTGTATTTACCTATGTGGAGTTGAAACACTTTCTTCTTAGTAAAGTGTCATGAGAATGGAAAAGCAAGTATCAGTATACTCAATGCTAATAGTAAACCAAATATAAACAACTACATACTCATAGGAAAAAAATGATGTGTATTCAGGTGAGGGGTAGGAGGCAAAAGAGAAAGAGGAAAGAAAGGGGCTGAGGAAGGAGAATGGGCAAGTTCTCACGTAATACACACAAATGTTAAGTATACCTCGGATTAAGGGCTCAACTACAACTTAAAGTTTAGAAACAAAAACAATGGAAGTTAAACATTTCTGCCTTCCAACAAATTTGAAAAAAAAACTAAGGTATTTTAAAATCACATAAATAAATAGAATAGGATAATTCCAGACACCTTTAGAGAAGTTGTTCCAGAGTAGCCTTTCTGGAAAGGTGATATTGGAACTGAACTCTGAAGAGGCGATATTCGATAGTGAAAAAAAGTCAATCATTTGAATGAGCTGGGGTAAAAGGAAGTGAGTGATAAAAACTCTGAAGTTAAAATTATGTACTTCTTGCCTTGAAATTATTTGGAAGAGTGTGAGAGTTACCTCTTATTCAAATTTAATTAATTTTAATTGTTCCTTCAAAGGAGTTTTTTTTATAAATGCAATTTTGAACAAGAGTACAATAATTAAGAGAAGTTCCCTAAGAATACCATGTATACCTCTTGACACTCTCAAAAGTTAAATAGTAAAATTAAGAATCAGAAATATAAGTGGAAATCAAGTGTTAATTAATATACAAAATGTTTTTGTGCCTAGAATTTAAACTATATATCTAAGAACAGAAAAAAGAAACAACAAAAACATTTAGAGCAACTGTTCATTTAAAAATTGAATACTAATGATAAGAAATCCTCAGTTTATTGCAACCTGTCCAAGGTGACATAATAGAGCTGTGAAGAACACAATGACGAGATGGGTATTCTTACGTAGTAGCCAGATATCTGCTATACAAATCAGGCAAAATTTTATAGCACAATACAGAATTAAGACTTCCACGTCACTGAATCAATAATGCCTTAGGTGTTATGAATATCACCATATAAGAATTTGAAGGATGGAGAGTGGCACACACATTGGAAATATCCTTCTATTGTAACTGTTTTGCTTAGATGTCTCTTAGTGATCACTTTAAGTCTCTGTCTCTATATAAAGTTTTATTTTATTCTTTTAAGATTAGGAGATAATTATTATGATTTTTACCTCTCTTTCATTCCTTTATAAGTCCAGGGAATACATACTTAAGAAAATATGAAGATTAAAAAAGAACATTAAGGAGAGGAAAAAACCTGATGTCTAGATGGCTCCTATAATAAATAAACAGTCCTGAGTAAGCTGAGACATTTTATTTGAAACAAAAGCATTTAGAATAGTGTGTGAGGGAAAAAGTGGGGATGGTTAAAGGATAAAAAATATAGTTAGATAAGTACAATAAATAATAGTTGATAAAATAGCAATATGAGTATAATGAATAATAAGTTAGAGTGTACCTTAGGATAACTAAAAGAGGGAAATTGAAATGTTTCTAACACAAAGAAATATTAAATGCCTGAGGTGATAGATATGCCCCAATTATCCTGATTTAATTAATTCACATGCAAACCTCCAGCATAACATCACAGTTACCCTATAAAGGTACACAACTGTTCTATACCCCAAATAATTAAAATTAGAAAGAGACATTTGTACTTAAATAATTTATAATAATTGTTAGTTTTCATATTAAATTTTGTGGGTTTTTTTTTTTTAGTTTTTTTTTATAGAAAAAAACTTTATTGCCCTTGGTAGAGTGCCATGGCATCACACAGCTTACAGCAACCTCAAACTCCTGGGCTTAGGCAATTCTCTTGCCTCAGCCTCCTGAGTAGCTGGGACTACAGGCGCCCACGACAACACCCGGCTATTTTTGTTTTGCAGTTCAGCCGACACTGGGTTTGAACCCTCCACCTTCGGTATATGGGGCCGGTGTCCTACTCAATGAGCCACAGGTGCCGCTCCCCCATATTAAATTTTGTATTGCTTTCTAATTCTCCCTTCAATTCTGTTAATCACTTAATGTGGTACATTACATCAACAGAATACAGGATCAAAAGCATATAATCCTCTCAATAGATGCAAAAGAAAAATATTTGACAAAATTCAACAACTTTTTCTGATAAAATCTCTCAACAATTCAGGTATAAGGAATTCACCCCAACATAATAAAGGCCATACATGCAAACCCAAAATATAACGTTATACTCAATGAAGAAAAAAACAAAACCTTTTTCTCTAAGATTAAAAATAAGGAAAAGGTGCCCACTCTCAGCATTTCTATTCAACATATTTATTGGAGGTTCCAGCCAGAGCTCTTATGTAAAAAAACAAATAAAAGACATCCAAAATGGAAAGGAAGAAGTAAAATTGTCTCTGTTTGCATATGACACAATTTTATTATAGTGAATTCTGAAGACTCCACTAAAAAACTGCTAAAAGTAACAAATTCAGTAAAGTTGCAGCATACAATATGACCATAAAAATTCAGTAGCACTTCTGTGCACTAACAACAAACTATTCAAAAAAGAAATAAAGAAAACAATTTTCATTTACAATAGCATTATGCTTAGAGGCTAGATCTTAAATGTTCTCTTCTCAGAAGATAAATATGTGAAGTGGAGATGTGTTTAATTCATTTGGCTTAATGATCTACTAATATACACTTATATTAAATTATCATGTTGTACATCATAAATATATAAAATATTTATTTGTCAATTATACCTTCATAAAGCTGGAGTTTACAAAAGAGAAACACAGGCTAAGAAAAGATTTTTGGAAGATTACACAGTTTCACTTAGCATCAAGACCCCTTAAACTAGCAACCTAAAATTTATGTAATTGAAGTCCCCAAACATAGATGGGGCCCAGAAAGCATTTTCTTTAAATCATAGCCTATTTTTTTTTATATTTTATATGAATGTTGAATCCTCAGATCCCAGAAACACAATAAATCTCAGATACAAGTAACATAAAGAAAATGTTAAAAGCGCATTATAATCAAATTGATCAGAAACAGTGATAAAGAGAAAATCTTAAAAGCAAACAAAAGGGTACACATTTCCAATAGGTACAGAAAAACAAAAGTATATGGCAGCAGATTTCTTATCATAAACAATACTTGTAAGGAGACAATAAAGCAACATATTTAATTTCACAAAGGAAAAAGAAACACTTTTTAAAAAATTATGTGCCCAAATAAAATATGTTTCAAAAATGGAAATGTCTGATTCATAATATGCAAATATTTTTTCCTATAATGAAAGTTGTCTTTTTTGCTTTGGTTGTTGTTTCCTTACCTGTATAGAAGCTTTTCAGTTTAATTAAGTCCCATTTGTTTATTTTCATTGTTGTGGAGATTGCCACAGAAGTAGTCTCAAATTAATCAACAAAAAGGACCCAACAATCTACATATCACAGGGCAAGAGAGATGCGTAGAACCTTTTCTAAAGAAGACAGATGAATGGCTAACAAACATTTGAAAAAATGCTCATTTCCCAAACATCAGAGAAATGCAAATCAAAACTACCTTGAGATATCACTTAACCCCAGTAAGAATGGTCCACATCAATCAGTCTCAAAGCTGAGGCAGAGCATGATGGCAAATGGGATGGATGTCTAGCACAACTCTCTCAAATGTTCAACTGAGAGAGAGGATGGCTGGATCTTCTCTCCCGTGCAGTGTTGGTGTGGACAGGCAGCTAGGGGTGTACAGAAAGATGCTGGATTGCTGAACTTAAAATGTAACCTGGAGCTATGGAATCTGCTAGAGAAATTTTTGAGCCACTGTTGAAATGGGGCCAGCCTCAGGGGAGTAGCAAAAACCAGCCCCTCCCCCATGGAGGACTGCAATTCCCAGTTCGTGGGGAAACTAGGTATTTTGTGGAAACATCAGTGAAGTGTGGACTCCTAAGAGGAATTTTGTGACCAGAAAGGGGTGCTATTCGGAGCATCAGGGGGGTAGACAGT
>CAUYON010030648.1:0-93149 GCA_963573935.1 Arctocebus calabarensis
TGTCACCCTGGATAGAGTGCTGTGGCATCACAGCTCATAGCAACCTCCAATTCCTGGGCTCAAGCGAGTCTCCTGCCTCCGCCTCCCAAGTAGCTGGGAGCACAGGCACCCGCCACAACGCCTGGCCATTTTTTGGTTGCAGCCGTCATTGTTGTTTGGCGGGCCCCGGCTGGATTCGAACCCACCAGCTCAGGTATACGTGGCTGGCACCTTAGCCCGTTGAGCCACAGGCCATGAGCCAATGAAACAGTTTAATAACGCAAGGACAGAGGTAAGTAAGGCACTTAGCAGTCCACAAAAGGCAACTTCTGCAATTCCACAACTGTAGCTGGACTGCATTGCCCTCAATCTTTCATCCCGAAATATAATGAATACAAACAATACTAGGTTCTTGAAGACTTACCTACACATTTTGTATGGTATCCAGGGCAAAGAACAGAGATCTCCTGGGAAAGATGGATTCATTCAGCCATCTACAAAGGCAGCAAAAAGCAGAAAACAAAACAAAACAGAAACACACCCCTCTGCCCTTAAGAATTTTACTCTGATGGTTGAGGCAGCAGGTTAACAGTCCATTGCAGAATGGGGAGTGTCACAGTGAGGAAATGTAAACTGCTATGGAAACACAGAAGAGCCTATCAACTCACTTTGTAAAGAGAGGTGGAGCTCAGGAAAGGCTTCTCAGAGGAAGTAACATTTGCATTGAGGCAGCTGGGATTTTTGTTGTTGTTTGAGACAGAGTCTCACTGTCCCCTTGGGTAGAGTGCCTTGGCATAGTAGCTTACACTCACAGCAACCTCAAACTCTTGGGCACAAGTGATTCTCTGGCTTCACTTTTTCATTTTTGGTAGAGACGGGGGTCTCACACTTGCTCAGGCTGGTCTCAAACTCTTGAGCTCAAGTGATGAACCCGCCTTGGCCTTCCAGAGTGCTAGGATTACAGGCATGAGCTACTGCGCCCAGCTAGGCAGCTGGTTTTTTGAGAAGAAAAGATTTTAGAATTTAAAGGCTGGCCTTTAAATTTTGGTCCTGTTAGTAATGATCTTGTGACTTTGGCCAAGTTTTGTAACTTCTCCAAAGCTTTATTTATCTCATTTGTAAAACTGAATTCCTATCACTAGTCTTGGGAATGTTTTGAGGCTTGAGATAATACATAGTAAGCATTTAGCAGAATGCCTACCATATAATTGATTTTTACTAAATGGGTATTTAATGTTATTATTAGATTAAAAAAATCTAGTGCCTAGATCGGAAAAAAAAAATCATTTCTTTCCAAAGGTGATTTTCTTCTAAAAGTTAAAGACAGAGGCTTCAGCCTAGTTTCATGAAACTACCCGGAGAAATAGGAAATGTTTAATTGAGTATCTACACTTATAAAAGGCTTATCATCATCAAAATATAGTTATCAGACCTGGTCTTTTTCATAAAGGATTTAAAATCATCTCCCATTTTGTCCAACCCCCTCATTCCATAGATGAGAAAACAGAACAGATCTTTCTTTCTTCTTGTGGCATAAGGGATTTAAATCTACTTCCCTCCAAATAGCTAATACGAATAAGGGCTATAAAGGTAAAGTGCCAAATAAGTGATTCTCTTCATTGTTAAATCCTGAATGTGGACAGAATTCCACATTAATAAACCTTCAGATTCCCAGCTACGCATCTGAAAATTAGAATCCCCAATTGAAAGAATTCAGAATCAAGCAAGGGAAGGATTAAACAGTCCCTCTTCAGTATTATTCAGTATGGTTGTGAATGACTGGGATGATGGATGGGAAGGAAATTCATAGAGGCCATCCAGCGATGCCAAGTTGCTAGGCTATGCCAGTGCTCAGCAGATGAGAACACAACAGGATCTAGCCAATCTGGTAGAATGACCTGAATTAAAGTGGATGAAATTCAATAATGGCAAGGGTTGTGCCTGCCCTTTGAAAGAAGCTCTGAACTGCAAAGTCTTAGAGAAGAAAAAATTGGCCCAGGATCTTTTCATTAATTCTGAACGCACCATTTAGCAAACATTTATATAGCATCTAATGTGACAAAGAGTATAGCATATAGACTGGGTAAACATGGACAAACATGAATAAAACACAATGCCTGCCTTCAGGGACCATACAATATAGTGACATGAGACCCTCTTCACTTGAAACTACCCATGCCCTCTGACAATCTTTCTTCTACAATCCAATGGCTATCTCACTCTTGCAAACCATCTCAAGTATATGCTAGAGAGTTAACACCACTAGTGTCAGGACAGAAATGGATTTCATCTCTTAGGCTAATATTGATTACTTGTAGCTTTCTGGAGTGCTGTCTTGACAAGCAGCACTGCACAGTAAAGCATGCTGGGATTGATTAGTGATGTCTGTCATGTGGATGCAGAAAGAGTGACAGTACTAGTGCTATAAATTTGACATCTCCCATTTCGTCCAACCCCCTCATTCCATAGATGAGAAAACAGAACAGATCTTTCTTCCTGTGGCATTTTAAATTCAGCAACTCTAGCAGGGGCAACCGAGGAGAACCTCCGTATCTGAAATGTTGCTGAGAGAGAGAAAAAAATCTATAGCTTGGAATATTTCTGATGAGCTTTTAAGATATGAACTCAAATCCTTTAGCAGCCTTTGTATTCTGCAGCAAGCTGACTAAATGGAGAAAGCTGCTAACTTTGATTTCCCCATTAGTTACAAAGTGCGTCCCCCCTTCAAACACACAAGATTATTTTAAATACACATAATTTGAGAATGCTTGAGGATTTAAAATGCACTGGGGGACAGAAATTTCTATAAACTGCATGTATTTCAGAAACACAAAATGAATAAATACATAGAACAGCAATTAACATGTTATTTAAGACAGAAAAAAGATTTTTATCATTTTATTCTATTAAATCAGCCATACAAAGGAAAAGAAAAGCCCTTATTTACTTTCATACAGACACTTTATATCCTGGGGACTCTGTAACATTAACTAAGGAGATAGGGTCTGTCCCTGGTAAGCAGCTCCACTCCCAATCTATCAACACTCACAACCATCCAGGCTTGTTCACTGCAAAGGACAGAACAGTACAAATGGACAACAGATAAGCAGTAAGTCCAATCCCAACCTGATTCAGATACAAAGAACAAATTGTAGCATTTGATTAATATGCCAGCTCTTCTGTCATGCCAACTGCAAAGCGAATTTTATGGAAAACCAACTCCTTGAGAAATAGGTCTAATTAAAACAGTTACATAAACTTCAATGCAATATTGGGGGGGGGGAGAGAGAGAAAGTACAAGAGTGACAGAGAATAAGAAGTTAGAGGAGAAGAAGGAAGAGAAGATGGAGGCAAAGAGGAAGTGAATAAATAAAACTAAATGCATAAAAGAACACGAAAAGGACACTTTGGAGATCATCAAGACCCCAAAAGGTATATTCTGCCTTAAGACGATAGGAAACATTTATACATATATTAATTAAAATGTTCTGTTGAAAGTGTGGATAAGAAATTAAAGGATGGCTTACTGGAAACAACTCTGTAGTGCCCTCACTGGCAAACCACCTTCAAGATGTATGTTAAATCTGCTTTTATTAATCTACCTGATCACCTCTTATGTGCATAAAGGGAAGTAAAACTTAATAGAAATCAAGTAGGAGATGGGGGTGGAGGGGTTGGGAAAATCCACACCTAACAGAAACAATGAACACTTTCTGGATGAAGGTCACACTTTTCAGTTTGACTTGAAATGTACAAAAACCAAATTATATAACCCAAACCTGTATGTCTCTTTAAAATTCTGAAATTAAAAAAATTCAGATCTCACAAAAAAAATTCTAAGTACCATGTGCATGATTAGTCATAGTGAGTATACCTTCTATTATTATTTATAATGATTAAGCAAATTTTGATACATCTACACAATGAAATACTGCTTAGCAATTAAAAGGAAATAGATGCAACAAGATGGATGAATTTCAAATGTATTATGCTATGTGAAAAAAAAACAACAGACTGAAAAGGCTATATACTGTATGATTCCATTATATAACATTCCAGAAAAGGCAAAATCACAGTAACAGATAGCAGACCTATAGTTGCTAAAGGTTAGGGTGGGAGGTAGCATGAGAAAAATTGGGGGGAGGTGGTAGACCTGATTTGTAACTTAATTGTATGGGTGGTTACGTGACTATACACATTTGCAAAAACTCGTGAAACTATAAATCTAAGAATGAATTTTACTATATGCAAATATAAGAATAAAATATAAAAAGAAACAGACAAAAACAACCCCAAACCTAAAACCATCCCTTGTATCAATTTGGTTTTAATTATTTTCGTATTAAATATGTTCTTGTGTTATCTTTCTTATTTTTATAACAATATTCAAAAAATTGCTCCAAAAATAGTTGGGCCCACCAATGGCTGTGAACCTGAAGTTTCTCTTTCCTCATTAAAAGCAGAAGCAATGAAATTTTAGTCACAGGTAGCCCCCAATAAGACATTCTTCCTATTTCCTTACAATGTTTTGAGGACTGAAAAGAAATTTTTTTTAATTAAATCACAGCTGTGTACATTAACGCATGAAAAGAGAATTTTTGAAACAATGTGTAAATTCAATGTTAGTTAACGAGTTGATCCCAAACTCATCTCTCACTTTGGGAAACAGTGCTATAGATTGAAAACCCCATGAGGGTAGGGACTGTGTCTCTTTCTGCACAGCATCCTGAGAACCCAACATAGAAGGCACTTGATAAACATCAAAGGAGTGAAACCTCTCAGTGGTCCGTTCACACTCCCCGCTCTAGGAGAGAAACAGTTTATCCACAGTAGCCAGCATTCCACCAGGGCAGAGCACAGAGGGCAGGCCTGCACTGCTTCCATCTGATCTCCTTCCAGACCCGAGCCTTGTCTTCCATCAACCCAATTCCATTAACTGCTGCTCATGAGACATGGTTTCAAACCTTTGTACTGTCTTGAACACTCAAAATGTTATCACCAGTTAAATCAGAACAAGGAATTGATTTGCAAGTTATGCCTCTGACAAAGGCTTAATAACCAGAATACATAGAGAACTCCAACATATGTGCAAGAAAAGAACAAGAGATCCCATCTCAGGATGGTCAAAGATCTGAAAAGAAACTTCTCTAAAGAAGACAGGCGCACGGCCTTCAGACACATGGTTCTCATTCTTCAGGAATCCTCACTGTAACTTCCATTCTATTCTTAAATGCCTCTTCACTTTCAACAGTTGGATCTGCCTGGGCCCTTTTCTTCCATGGGGGCTGAGGGGCTTCACTGGTACTGCCACCGTCTCCATTTCCAGGAGTCTTCTGTTTGTTCTTTCTTGTCTTCCTCACAGATCCTGAAGGGGCTGTGCAGAGAGACCCTCCATCTTCCTGGGAGAGCTGGCTGAAGATTTTTCAGCTGTGGACCAGCTGTCTTCTTTCCATAGGAGGCCCCTCTCATCTTATTTCCCTGCACGTTGCTTCCAGTTGGCTCTTTGGAATTTTCTTCTTCTGTAGACTGTCATCCAGGAGTTTGAGAACCCTGCTTTCTGGAACTGTTTTTATTCCAACCAACAATCCTCCTTCTTTCCCTTCTAAGAACTGCTAGTGATTTTCCAGATGGAATCTTTCCCAGATGGAATCTTACAGGTCTGGAAGGATAAAGTGGGAGACATAACCCAAGATTCTGTAATCGGGGATGGTTCTGCAATCAGGATCAGATCTCCTAATTCCTAGTATAGAGCAAACTTACCTTTTCTGACCCTGACCTGAAAGGAGAATCCAGCTCTTCCCAGCAGACGACTTGTGATCACTGCTGTTCCTCCAACCGCCATAGTCTTTTGGCAATTTTTTTTTTTTGTAAGAAAAAGAAACTTCTTTCTCACTACTTTTAAAGGAATTCAACCTGATGTGTATGGAATAAACCAGTGAGGGGAAATATAGCCATTGTCAAATTTTAAAATACAGATGAAATTAATGATTAATTTGAAAAAACATAAGTACAAGTATTTTATTTAAAAAAAATTGGAAATCAGCTACCACAGAAAACTACCCATCAGATAGTTGCTAATTACTCATGAAAAACAAACCGAAATGTACTAATACAATGGTATGACTGCAGAAAGATTTAAGAGCTGTTTTAACTACCAAGTACTCGGTCAGACATCTCCGATGGCATGGACATGAGGCAAGTATGTCCACATAGTTGGTCATGTTCCCCACGGTACATAAATTGCTCTTCATATACTAGAGCAAGGTACACAGGCCTGGGAGGCAGGGTCATTGGAGTTGTAGTTCTGCCCGCCTCCTCTTGGCTGAATTCTCTGCAGCAAATCTCTGATGCCTTGAGTGGTGTTAGCTCAGTGTGCAAAGTGAGGATGCCAGTTGCATGTAATCACAAACATCCTTTGCACATTTCCTAGGCTATGATCAACTCCCCAGACTGGAAGTGAAAACCCAATAAAGCCCAGCAAGGTGGAGAATGTGCATGTATTCTGTGCCTACAGCTCCATCCCACAAACCCAAGGATCTGGAGTCTAGTTTCGTCTGGTAAGTAAGGGTGTCAGAAAAGTTCACCCACCAAAGTCAGAACAGGGGTGTCAGTGTCTGTGCTCCTGCCACACACCATAACTGGCTAGGCTGAGGGGCTGGAGCCTTGTCCTCTCCAGTGAGTAAGGTGCCAGGAAAGTGTGCCTGCCAAAGTCAGAATAGGGGCATCAGTGTCTCCATCCACCAGGCACCATTAACTGCTCATTCCTCTCTTCCCCACTGCCCTCTGTTTCCAGTGACCAACACAATATCCGGGCCTCTCAGGAAATTTCCAAACACTCTGGGCTCTGCTGGTGGCAGACATTCAGGTGAGGGGGGAAGGGTAGACTGGGCATTCAGAATTGCAGAAAAAATATTTATTCAATTTTATGCCAGGTAGTAAGATGCCCAGAGAAGGACCAGTGTTTAGCAGCTCTCTCTCATGGAGTAAAGTAAGAGGTCCTTTGTGTCCTGCTCACTTGCAGAGTGCCTGCAACAGGGCCTCCCATTTTGGAGAGGAGTCTCTCATCCTCTTGGATAGGCTTTGTACCTGGAATTTGTTTTCTTGGATCCTCATTCTTGGAGTTGCAGCTTGATGATGTGCACTTGTAGGTCTTCTTTCTGAGCTCAGCTCCCCACCTTTGGCTTCACTGAGTTCACTTCTGTCCAGTATCTCTCCTTCTGGACAGGAGCCTCTGGCAAAAGCTGCCTCTAGTCAGCAATTTTCCTTCACATCCTTCTTTATAAATTTTAAATGGTTATTCTTCATCGATTATATGTGAAAATGTCTTCAGGGTGTGGCTTATCTTTCACTCTTCTTAAGGTTTCTATTGATGAACAAAATTTCCTAATTTTAATAAAATCATATGTGTTGATCTTTTATGGCTAAAAAATTGTTTCTTACTTAAGAAATCTTTCTTACCCTGATGTAATAAAAAAACTTTATAAAATTTTTTAAATTTTTCTTACTACATTTCAATCATTAAGACATTAGAAATCTATTTCTCTGTTTAATGTCAGGTAACAAACCAATTTCACTTTTTCCATATGAATTGCAATGTCATCCCCTTAGTCATATTTCTTAAATTCAGGGGTATATTGCTAAGCTCCCCACTCCCTAATCCTGTGCCGTAGTCTTTTCACCGTGCTGATCCTGGTGCCAAGACTTACTGCCCTTATTATGGTAACTTTAACATAATTCTTGATAATTGATAAAGAAACTCTCCTGTCTTCTCAGCAAATGTATCTTAGCTGTTCTTGGACAATTGCTCTTTTGAATTAATTTTAGAATCACCTTTGTTGAGATTGGGATTGGGATTTCTTGAACTTATAGAAAAATGTAAGGAAATATGGTATCTTAATAATATTGGGTCTTCATCGTGACAAACATGATAGATGTCTCTATTTATGTCATTGTTGATATCTTGTAATAACATTTTATCATTTTCTTCATACAGTTCTTACATAATTCTACTTAAATTTCTTTAGTTGTACCTTATACAGCTTTTCTGCTGCTATTATAAATGTTATCTTTTACTTTTATCATATCACATACCTAATTTATTTTTCCTGATGTATGCAAATATAATTAATGCATACAATTTCATTTAGCAGCTAGGCCGAAAAGTAAGCAATCTTATTATTGTTAATAATTTATTTATAGATTATTCTGAGGTAGGTATATAGGTGATCTTTAAATAATGATATTTATTCATTCTTTTCAATATTCATATATTATATATTTTTTTCTATTCTTACTGTGCTGGCTAAATCTCCGGTATACTGCAGAACAGGGGTAAAAGTGGTGAGCATGAATTTCTGGTTCATATTCTCAAAGAGATTCTTACTACCAATTCACCATGAAGAATGAGGCCAACATCAAAGTTTTAGCAACTGACCTTTATTGGTTAAAAAAAAAAAAAAATCTTTCTATTACTTCTTCGTTTTTCGTTACTGAATTTTAATAAAAACTTTTTTAGCAAATATTAAAATGTCATATGGATGAAATAATAGAATAATTATTTTCTCTCCAGTCTGTTCATGGAAAGAATAATGTATTAGTGGTCTTTTCATTGGGCTTTTATCCTTGTGGGTTCACTGGGAAGGAGGGAAGGACAGTCTCTATTTATTAACTGTGTGTATCAGATGTGCACATTGGAGCTCAGGAACATCAAATTCTAGCCAAACAGAATGATGAATCTGGGTCTATAAAACCCAACTCTTTAATCCTGACCCCAGATCCCAACTACTAACTTATGTAGCAAGTATTTTTCAACACTCCCTTCAGACTTCAGTCAAATACTGTTTGAAAGACCCCGTAATCCTTACTAAATACCCTGAGGATGGCCAGCAAATTCATTCCAAAACATCCTAATTCTTATCTCAAATTGCCAGAGGGAGTGAGCCATTTATGAAAAGTCCATGAATGATTATAATTCTTCAGCCACATAATGTTACTTGGAGTTGTAAGAACTAACCGTTACTCAGATATGAATATAACTTTTACATTAAGTTATATATTTCAAGAAAGACAAATTACTATCCTAATTGTCTTCTAACACTTAAAGCATTTTCCTTATTTGTTGTTTGTTTTTATAAATAGGTCAATTGTAAAGGAACGGTTCCTGTGAGTTAAATTATGGTTAGGAAATGTGGTCACTGTAATTAAAATGCCTCAAAGATAAACATGCATGGTCTTGCAAAGACTGTTAGGAGGGAAATGAGAGCCTTTCAGATGAGCTCCTGCTTTTCCTCTTTTTACACAGAGATGCATTTCCTGAAATTCACAGGAGTCATCCCTAATGCAGGCATGGAATGGCATATAGAGAGCAGGAAAGTAATTGGGAATATGACAATTAATTTGAAAACTGAATTAATGAATACTCTCAAGTGAACTTCGCTCAAAAAACCTCCAATGTATTTTTGTTAATATAGTAATCCAACACATATATCTAAACTAGTCAAATTTGCTACATGACATCATGACCTATGCTTCATTTAATATTGGAAATACATCAAGGAAAATATGACTTTTCGTGTAGGATCGCTAAACTAGGTGTCAGAGAGTGCTGATGGGACGATTAACAGATGGAGACCTACGCTTATACATTTCTCTTCATCACAGGTTTTCTTTTCTTTCTTTTTCTTTTTGTTTTTCCCCCTTTTGATGGATGGTCTATATAGTGGCAAATATCTCAAATATCTTGTTCCTTAAGCAACAAAATGACAAAATGTAAAGTTGCGAAATAAGTCCCTCTCACCTTGCTCCATCTAGAGTGGAATTTTATGTTTACCCCTTTCTCTAGCGTCCTTTTTCCCTTCTTCTGGGAATAACATTTCTCATTCTCTTATAAAAGCCAACCTGTCTCCACTCTCCATCTATGTAATCTTGTTGGAACTGACAGCACCACACCCCTGTTCCAGAAGTGGTTGGGGATCTGGGTTTGGTCAACAGTAATTGAATCAGGTAATATGTGGTAATTGGTTCTGTAGTGATTGAATCAGGAGTAGTTAGGTGACTCATGCTAGGTAGTTAGGTGGATCAGTCACTAGGATTGACTGGAGCCATCAAGAAAGAGTTGCGCACATTTATGTGGTGCTTAAGAGGTGGTAGGTGCTGATGTGGTAGCAATTAGTGGCTCTCTGTCCCACTATGCGAAAGTCCTGGCCTCTTAATGCACCTAATAGAGTGAAAAGGAGGGACCAAAGATAGAAACACTTTTCCTGACAGGAATCATCGGGGCTCTGGTTCAAACCTTGCCTGAGCCATCACATTCACTCTTTCTTTTCAGGGGAGTCAAGATACTCCCTTTTTCTAAATGAAGTTTTATTTGAGTTGGATTTCTGTTTCTTAGTACTGAACATCTTTGGAAATGTTACCAGAAGTTCAGCATTTGTTCTCAAGGTCATGACCAAAAAAAAAAAAAAAACAGAAACAAGTGATTTTTGAGCAGAGAGAAAGTAAAATTTATTACTTTGCTGGCAAAGGAGGAAAAGAATGCCAGACTTTTTGCCTCAAAATACAGATTTTTCTTGCACATAAGCAGAAACTAGGAGCTTTAAAGGGAAGGCCTATTGTCATTTAACAACAGTTAATGATCTTTATCATCCAGTCTAGTCTACTCTCTGTCAAAGGCAAAACCATGACCTTCTTACCTCTGCCAGCCGAGCACCAGCCTCCAGGCCCATCTTCTATAGTACAAAGAACAAAAGACATGCCCTTGCCCCTCATGACCCCCACCCCAGGTAGGGATGCAGATTTCAGTTTCTACAAAGGCCATTTCCTCTGTTAGTATCCCCACTCTCAGTTTTTACACTTCCGTATCTATGAGACGAGTGGTGGCTACTCAGTTATAGAAACACTACAGTTGGTTCTAGGGCTAGGACATTTCAAAGACAGGCTCAAATACTTAGGTTTGACTGCGTCAAGATCAGATGTGGATTAGTGACAGTCCCCTCACTTTTCATCCTCAGATAAAAAGCAAGCACAGCATTGTAGTGTTGTTAAACATCTTTCAGCTCATTTGGAAGAGCAATTTTGATAAGTTTTGTGGGCATAGCTTTCTGGTATGTTTTTTGCTGTCAGGAACTCTTCTTATAACTCTTTTTTTCTTACAATAATTTTGTATAGCATTTGCCTTTTGGACTTATCTGTAGATTATTTTTAAGTGAAAGTGGTTTTCCTGAACTTTCAGAGTGTGCCAGTGTTTAGGAGTGGAAACAGCCTTCCCCTCGTTTACAAGACCCAAAACTACTAGATTATTTGCCGTTAATATTATTTTGTATTCCTTTCCTAGATAAAAGCCTACTTTAAAAAAAAATGGCATGTTTCCTTTTTAAACCCGGACCTTTCACCAGATCAGGAATGCTCAGATAGCCAGGGTTCTCCTTGATCCTCATGTCACTAACAAGAGGTGGTTTACACTGGTAGCCACCTGCTTCACGGGCCGCTCAGACTTCCCTGCAGTTTTATTTCCACTGCACTCGGCAGTCACTCTCCATGTCCTATGTTTACATATGTGGAGAAGAGGAATAGAGATATCTTTAGTCCACCAATAGGATGGATGCCTGTGTCCTTGGGGAAAAAAATATTTCCAATAGTTGTCCTCTAACTTGGTTTTGTAATTTGCATAATTTAGCATTTGTTTAAAGTCATAATAAAGTCTCATCTAATTATTGCTTAAAAATGCAGATCAGAAAAATAATCTTTTTCTTTTAATATTAAAGAAGGTAATTTGATAAACACATTATTCCACGACTCTAACAGGCTTTATTTAGAGACCATTTACAGCATTATGCCAAAATAAGATTTCCTGAAGCAACGTGCACATACCTGACCAATGTTTATGAAGTGAGTTTAATATATACTGGAAAAATTTACACAAAATTTACCTAAAAGTGATGATTAAATGTTGAAATTTTCCTACTTATAGATTTATAGCTTACATTTCAACCATAAATTTTACTTCTGTAATCAGCCACTATTTAATGATTACATAGAATCCAGTATTTTATTTTAAAAATTTTTATAACTTATTTTGCATCAAATAAGATTCACTAGTTATGCACAGACGTTTTCATTTTTAAATCTTCAAAAGTCTATGAAAAGAATGCATGGAAATTAATTAAACATGCCTAGATTACTGAACATTTTTCTTAAGAACGTATGTTAAACACAAATATAAACATTATATATTTTCTGTAAGTACAAGCTCTAACTGTTGTTAGGATGGGTGAACAATATCCATCTGTGAGACTTCCTGTAACTCAGACTGTCCAGCCTTTGAGAGGTAATGCCCTGTACTTTATGGGCAACAAAATTTTAACACATTTTCACAGTTGAGTGAATTTTTGTTTTAATCAAAATTAACAAGAAAATATTTTTGTTTCAAAATGTAGTCAA
This sequence comes from Arctocebus calabarensis, assembly GCA_963573935.1. NCBI lineage: Eukaryota > Metazoa > Chordata > Mammalia > Primates > Lorisidae > Arctocebus > Arctocebus calabarensis. The sequence goes on from CAUYON010030648.1 coordinate 12,418, forward strand.
AATAGTCTGGAATGCTTGTATCAATCTTCATTTCTGAACTAATCAATGGAGTGTGAGGTAGTGGAGTATACTGTGATACTCACACCCCTGGCCTGCCTGGAACAGTGGCTGACAGATGGTCTCTGCCCCTATACCTGCTACTTTGATCTTTGCCTTTTTTGACTTGACATTCAAGTAAGAAAATGAACCAGCTGTGCAAAGAGTCTAGGGAACATGTTCTAAACAAAGCAAAAAACAAACGCAAAGGACTTAAGGGTGAAAAAGGGCCTTTTGTTTGAGAAGCAGGTTGCAACCTGGGTGAGCTAAAGATGCATGCATAGGAGTGAGGGGAAGTGGACGGGTAGTACCAGGCTACACACAGCAGGCAGGGCAGCATGGGGCAGTGCAGTGAGGGATTAGCTTTTCTTAGCATTTCCAAGAACAATGGAAATGCACTTTGTGTGGAGGAGCAACCTGATCTGATTGACTTTCTAGAATGCACGTGGTCCGTGGAGATGTGGTTCTCAAACTGTGTGTCACGACCCCTTTGGACTGTATTAAAGGTTCCAGGCATTGGGAGGGTTGAGAACCACTGGAGGAAGCAGGAAGAGAGAGAGTCAAGATTAGCACCCAGGGGAAGCCGTGCAGCCGAGAGAAGTGGAGTGTGAACCACTTGTCACGTGCTGGATACGGCAGAGCTATAGCAAGGAGGAGACAAAGAGACAAAGCAAAGACCACACCAAGATCTCTGCCTGAAGAAACTTGACAGTTCAAGCTTTCTCCTGCAACCAAAGTGACCAATGTCAAAGGAACAGATAGGGTGTTAGGGAACTTTCAAGTTGCATTTAGTCTGCTATACCTGTAAGCCATTTGAGTGTAAATGGGCAATTGTCTATGAGTGTTCAAAACAGGTATATTAGGAAGCGTATTGATATACTCTTTTAGCATATAACTAATAAATAAAAAATAAATTCATCTTAGTCCTGATTTTATATATGTTTATATGATTTGATTACTTACAGTGTGGTTGAGTGATACTTTCTTTTCGTGAGATTTCTTTTAAGTTTTCTTTAAAAGTTTTCTTTTAAAGAGATTTGCATCCCCTGATAAATTCTCACATGTATTGATACAGAAAATAGTCACAAAATCTAATCTAAGATTTGAAAAATAATTTTGTGAAGAAATATCCCCTATTTAATCTTAGATGAAGTAATCACAAAAGTAATTGGAGCTAGTAGGAGCTTTTCAAATGCAGATGAAAAAAAATAATAATGCATTTTCAGAAAATAGGGCTGGAGTTAACCAGCTGGAAAAGGTTAAGATTTAAATTGTACTCTTTGCCTGTCGTTTTGTCTGTTACCTATCATTCCTGGTATCTTGAAATAACTCAAAGAAGAAATGAGAAACTCTCTTTGGCACTGTTATAAATAATAGCTGTTTTGTAAGAACATTCATTTTTGACAGCTGCTCGTTTTTTTCTGGAAGATCCTTTGACTTAAAAAAAAAAAGTAAAAAGTATTCTCTCTTATTTAGGGAGAATTAAATGTGACAGTTGGCATATTAAAATTTTCTCATGACCAGACTTCAAATTTGAACAAATAAATGAATAATTCATTCTGAAATATCCACTGGCAAGTTGGAAACCAAAGAAAGATCAATTACAAACAATCATTTTGTTCAATGTTGACTTCAAGATTGTCATTGCCCTATGATTTCTCAACAATTTAATTTTATGCTACCTTCAAGTCATCAGAAAGTGTGATGATGAAAAATTGGACTTTCTCTACTTGAAAGAAATGGGATGATCCATAAAAATCATCAAGCTCCCTCAAATAAGCTTGGAGATAACCCTAAAGAAAAGGGGAAATCAATTAATTTTCTCCTGAAAAGCAGTGTTATGAATGAAATTTCCTTTGCTAATATGTAGGAAAATTTACATCTTGAGTAAAAGAAAAGTGTATATTACATAAAGATAAAGCAGTTGCACAAAACAGATGATAGAATCAGTGTATACATATATTATATATACCTTGTATGTGTATGTATATAGATTACATATTACTTATTATTCATTCATTGAAGAACCCTATTGAGATTTCCTTTGTGCCAGACACACAGGTAGACAATATGCAGACTGATTTTGAGGGAAAAAGAGAAAGGAGGAAGAAAGGGTACAGCATTGCCTGTAAGGTGATTAAAATCTAGTGGATGACGGCAGAGAGGGGTACAACAAATTTAAAAAAGTGATCTTACACTATGACAAGGGAGTGGGAAATAAAGAAGTAGAAGGGGACCAGAGAATGGCCAAGGCCTCCCATTGTAGACGGAAAACTGCTCTGAAAATAACTCAGGCGTGGGAATCTAGAGAAACTGTGGTCTGATCCCCTGTGGGAGTCACACTGCAGACCCCGTGTCAGTGAGGCCCGCCCTGCCAGCTCTGCTCACACCCCGCCTGGACTCCTCGTCATCCGCCTGCACTGGCTCTGTGGGGCTTGGTGCTCTGTCTGTCATTCCTCTTCTTTTCTGTCATCCTATAGAAGATTAAGTTTCACACTTTCTGTTCAGCGTTCCAAGCTTTAAGTCCATCTTCACTGCAGGTGAGGAGTTGGGGCATGCAGCCCGTTACCGTCGTCACTCCCTACGTTCTGCTATATTTTACCAAATTGTGGAAAATTGTTTAATTTTACAAGTTCACATCACTTCTTTTGTCAGATAAAAGCAATGATCCCGTGTATACAGTGAAAGAAAGTCTTATCAGGCTATCTCACACACACACACACCCGTTCTGATCTTAACTCACCAAATGCATATAAAAGAAATGTGGAAGAAAAATAAGTTCTACGTAATGAGAATCTTCAACTACAAAATGTTTACGGAGCACTTCAAAGGGACAGGAACAGAGACAATGCATTACCTTTGTGCAGGTGATGTTTGCTTCCTCTGGTGCCTGGGATAGCTGACATCTGTGAGGCTGCCTTCAAGGCCACCAAAGTTCAAGCACAAAGCGAATTCTAAGGTAATGACAATGAGCAGGGCTTCAGTAGGCTTTTGGTAAACATTTAGAAATGGATTCCTTTTACTATTCCTTTTAATAAAGGGTTGAAGTACGTGTATAATTTACAAATAATAAACTGCATCCACTTAAATATGCAACTCAATAAGTTTTGAGAAATGTGTCGCGTCCCTGCCAAACTCAAAACCCAGATAGACTCCGTCAACTCCAAGTCTTTCCTCCTGCCCCTTCCCAGTCCACCATTCCTCCATTCCTGGCACTAGGAAATCTCTTATCTGTTTGTTGTCACTGTAAATTAATTTTTCTAGAATTTAATATAAATGGAACGATATGGTCCATACTACTCCAGAGTTTTTTCTTTTGCTCGGCATAATGATTCTACACTGTCTCCATTCTACAACTGTGTCAGTAATTTATCCTCTTTTATGGCTGCGTCACATTCCACTGTATGGATCTACTAACTTTGTTAATCCATTCACTGTTTGATAGAGCCACTGAGAACACACTCTAGGAAAAGGACAGTCTCTTTACTAAACAGTACTGGGAAATCCAGTATACGCTGGATAAGACTGAAACGGATCCCCGCCTTCCACCACATGTAAAATTCAACCCAAAGTGGACTAAAGACTTAAATGTAAGACCCCAACCTACAAAACTCTTAGAAGCAAACATTGGAAAAATGCTACAGGACATTGGCCGGGCAAAGATTTTTCCAGGGAAGACCTCAAAAGCATAGGTGGCAAAAGCGAAAATAGGTAAATGGGATTATATCAAGCTATAAAGCTTCTGCACGACAAAGGAAATAATTAACAAAGCGAGGGGACAAACTGTAGGACGGGAGAAGACATCTGATGGACGTTTGAATGGTTTCTAGTTTTTAAGTATTACAAATAAAGCTGCTATGAATATTTATATACAAGTCTTTAGATGTACCTACATTTTTTTCTCTTGAATAAATATGCTGTATCATGTCATAGGTGTATGTTTAACTTTTTAAGAAATTGTCAAAATGTTTTCAAAGGAAGTGGTTTAAAATCTTTCATTCCCACCAATGGCTAAGAGTTCCACTTGAACCTCATCATCACTAACATTTGCTATTTGCTGGTCTTTTTAATTTTACCTATTCCAATGTATGTGTAGTGGTATCTCAATTACATTTCTCTGATAAAATGTTCAATGTCTTGTTTTGAGCTTATTCTCCATTCATTTTTCTTCTTGAAAATAGATTTATTCATATTTTCACAGTTCTTAAAGAGCTGTTTCACTACTTCCTATAGAGGTTTATCAGTTTTTCAATATATTCTGCATATAAGTCCTTTGTCAGATATCTATAGTGCAAGTATTTTCTGTCATGCTATGATGTTTTCTTAATAGTATCTTTGACTTTCATAAAGTCTAGTTGTCCATTTCTTCTTCATTGTTCACAATTTTTGTATCCTAAGCAATGTTTTCCTACAAGACAATTGCAAATATTATCAGACTTTCTTTTAGAAGTTTCGTAGTTTTAGCTTTCACATTTCATTCCACACAACATTTTGAGCTGATGTCAGGGTATGACGTAAGGTTAGGGTTGGTGTTCATTTTTCTTTCATGTGGATATCCAGTTGTTTTAATGCCCACTGCTTTTTCTCATTGAATGAGTTGGCAAGTTTGTCAAAGTCATTTGACCACGTACATGTACGTTTATTTCCAGTTTGTGTTCATTCAATTGGTCTGGTTGATACTTTCACCACTACATCATCTTGATTATAGTAGATCCTCCAGCCCCAGTCAAGCCTTCAGATGACTGAAGTGCTGACCAATATCTAGACTCCTGAGAGCTCCTGAACCACAACCATATAGCCAACCCCCTTTCAAATTTCCTGCCTATAGAGTGGGGGGTGATTATGACAGGAAAGACTACTTCAAGGCCACTGGAATTGCCTCTGCATACCTAAATAATAAACCAAAACTGCCACCACTTTGCAAAACGCGTTGCAGAGATTAGTGCCACATTGAGCATTTGACAGATATAGGGAAGGCGATTCCTACTGCATCTCCATTTAACTCACTTACTGGACCTGGGCAGAAGACAAATGAATTCCAGTGAAATACAGTTATTACCAAAACCAAAATCTGTTAGTCACTCCAATCTAAGCTGCTTTTCTAGATGTGATTTTACTGTTGGGCAAAACAACCTCTGGCACCTAGTCTGTAGCTATTGATCCAATAAACAGAAGATCCCCGAGGGTACCTTTTAATATGCGCATATCCTCTGATTCAAGTTCATGAAAGACCACAGCAGTTCAATACAGGAAGGACTTCTTCAGGAGGAAATTCTAAGTCACCCCATCTGTAAGAAACCAGGGCTTGCTGGATACAAAGGGCATCTAAGATGGGTAGGGGAAGAAGGCAGTTGTAAGTATGATCTATGACCACCTGATGCATTACAGAAACAAGAACTAAATAGAGATGAGCACTTTACTTGTTTTGATATTAGTATGTTTACAAATATTTAACTTTTTTTTTTTTTATTGTTGGGGATTCATTGAGGGTACAAGAAACCATGTTACACTGGTTGCATTTGTTAGGAAAAGACCCTCTTATAATCGTGTTTTGCCCCCAAAAGGGAACTTTTTATTCTCTTTTCCCATTCCTCTATCAGCCATTATAAGGTGTATTAATAGTAGTTAGACTTTTTATTTCGGTGTCACTGGATACCAAAGAAAGAGTGTGACTTTGAAAAATGAGCATCTCTCAAAAAAGAAAAAGGGGCATTCAACCTTTTATGGAAAAGAAGGGTGAATATGTTCTTTATTATACACAACATAGTTGTGGTAAGTTAGGTGAAAGTATGACTTTACTGTTTGCAATTTAAGTGAGGTTAAAGAGCATTTATGTGTTCCAAGTAAACAAGGACTAGACTACTATGTCACCTTAATTCAACTGAGCTATGGCTTCCAAAGTCCTCATCCTGGTATCTGTCCCATTACAGAGAGATAAGAGAAGTGCTATGCAAGATTTGGAAGGTGGATGCAGCAGGGACCATGTGTGCACCAGGTGCTTCTGCTATGCATCATGTTTTGGGGTCTCTGCTGGCTTGTCCCCTGGAACAGGGCAGCAGCTGGGACACGGTTGCTGCACCTCACCCTGGCTGTTCCCTCAGCTTCCCAAACTCCTGGTCCAGGGGCATGCTGTAGTTCTATATGAAAGAGCATTCTTTTCTTCTGAAGGACCCATACAACGTTCAAATTAGACTGATTAAGAGACTGACCCAGGGTCCAGTTTGTCCATGTGCATTCCAACTCGCATGCAGGGGCTCCAGTTCCAGCCTTTCTCTCCCTTGGTATGTATCTGTCCTTCCCAATCACCTTCCCTGCAAAGTCAAGGTCCAGATGAGGCCTGAAGATGGCAGCCTTAGGGAGATTGCAAACCCTCTCTTACTATTGTGTAATGTCACGTCTCTAGAGTAAATTCCTTCACATATATATGTATTCTATGTGTCTGTTTTTATGGCCTACATTATATTAACTATTATTATGTAATAACTTGTAATTAAAATATATCATACACATATACGTAGTAGTGGTTCTGTTTCTCTGGCTGAACTCTTAACTACCACTTGATAAGCCAAAAGAAGTTACATTTCCATAAAATACGATTTCAAGTGAAAGTTTGAACTCAAAGTGTTTTTGGTAATACCTCCTTAGGAAATAAGAAAAGATAACTTCTTTTCCATTTGTTATAGTAAGAACTGTTTGGTTTTGGCTTTTGGTTTTTGGTTTGGTTTTGTTTGAGATAGAGTCTCACTCTTTCACCTTGGGTAGAGTGCTGTGGCATCATAGCTCACAGGAACCTCGAACTCCTGGGCTTGAGCAATCCTCTTGCCACAGCCTCCTGAGTAGCTCTGACTGCAGACATGCACCACCATGCCTGGCTAGTTTTTCTATTTTTAGTAAAGACAGGCTTTCGCTCTTGCTCAAGCTGGTCTGGAACTCCTGAGCTCAGGCAATCCACCTGCTTCGGCCTCCCAGAGTGCTAGGATTACAGATGTGAGCCATGGCACCTTGCCAAGAACTGGTTTTTAAGACATGATTTCCATTGCAGATTTTCATTAGCGCAGTTCATACTTCCAAGTGAGAAGTTGATCTTCAATTATTTTCTGAATAGAAAGACACTAACTCAGTGTTACCATCAATCCAGTCAATCGCCTTTGACTGTACTCGTCACTTGTTGATCAATTTTAACAGATAGGGCGACATTTTTAGAGGTGGAATTGCAGATTCTGAGACATGGTCCCCCATTGTGGCCCATCTTTTTCCCTTCGTGCTTCCCTGCTGTCATAGTTCCCACTGATTCTAAGAGCACACCACGTGCATGAGCAATCTGCATGTGGGAATGTGTCTGCCCTCCTAAGAGAGCCTAATAACCTTTGAGACTTAGGCACATTGAAAGTCCACTTCTAACCAACTGCCACCATCCCATATAATTCACACCATAGTGCAGAAAAGCCATGTGCATTTTCAAACCTTTTTAACACAAAAGGATTTTAAAACAAATTAGTATCTGATTGATTGTAGACTTGGCAGGACCATTCATGGGTGGCAGCATGCATCACACTGCTTGTATTTCTCCCCAGTAATTTCTTTCTCTGCCCTAAGAGATACACCATCAGCTAGAATAAAGGAAAGGACATATCTGACAAGTTTATTACTTGGATGCTGAGACCTGGAATGTGGACAGTCATCAGAAGACACTAGCTCTTTTGCTAAATCATCTGTAGACATGTTTCTTTTGTGCCAAGGGGGAAATTTCAATGGGCTATGTTTGGCTTAGTAATTCTAAGCACTACACCAACTGATGCTGCTTTTATAGAAAGCTTACATAGACTATATTAATATAAATGCCAAGAATGCTTCAAATGAGTATTCAGTTACTAAAAATAATTTAGGTATTGCTATTTAATTGTGCCACTATATTGCTACTAGTTAGCTGTTTAAAACCCTAAGTATATTCTTTAAAGTAAAAAAACAATGATTTATACGCAGTGTCTCATCACATAAGTTGCCTTATTAAATTCCTTTATGCTCAGTAGGCAAGCTTGAGTGGTTTCCATACACCTGCTCTGGATGTGACTCCCAGGACACATGCATTGGTGAGGGAGATCTTTTTCATCTCCCCATTGTGAACTTCATACTATTTATCACTATTTACTTCTCATAACCATTAAACCTCAGGTTCCAAAATAAATAAAGAGTTGCAGAACTCACAGCATTCTCTTAAAACTGTTTTTACTCTCTCCTGGGGAAGGTCCTCAGCTGTGACTCCACTCAGCATCCATGGCCCAAGCTGTACTCATGTTCAGCTGCTGTGCTGAGAACAGGTCTCCTTGACACAGCCATTGTGGCACTCCAACAACTCTCTCTGTAATATCTCTCTATCCCTAAATGTTTTCTCCCCAGCTTTATTTAACATGCCACTCTGTGATTTTAAATAAATATTGGCGCAGCCAAATGCTTTTTGGAGAAGTTCTTGTGAACAGACTCTAGCAGTCTTCACATCTGAAATACTTATCACCTATCAAGCAGACCACATATGTACTTCATAAAATTACTTCCTAAGTAACCAAACTATACAGTTTTAAATGTAACCTCTGACAAACTCACTTTATTCTGCCCTTACATGGGTTTCTTTTCCTCTTGGCCTGCTCCTTCAATTCCTCCTACTTTATCCAAACCAAAGCAAAACTCATTATTTTCAATTTTTCTTTTTTTGCTCTTGAAAGGATGTTTGATCCTAAATAATCTGAATAATCAGTTTATCATTTTACTCCACCTAAATTTACCCTCCCAAAATATTGCCAGCCTCAAAATAAACTTTTATGGTTATACATCAAGACAATGCCTATGAGATGGGGCTAGAGGCTAGTAACTGAGAAAGGGCCCAGGGCAGGGTCTGGGACAAGGGTAACATTCAGTTACCTGATGTGGGTGCTCATTGGATAGATGTTTTCTCTTTGCAAAATTTATCAGTATGCTGCACATAATTCTGTCACTTTTATGTATATTCAAATCATTAAAATTTTTTTTATAAAAAGAGGAAACAGCTCATTTGGCCAGTCTTAAATCTTCATTTGCTCCAAGTTTCTCGACTCAGCCTTTCTTTCCATTCTGCCCATTAAGTTAACCAATAAAAAATATTCTGAGTGCACTAAAAAGTGAACTGAGGCAATAATTATTCTCATCATTGATTTCTGCTATTTCTGCAGTTACAATTATGTTTCTAATGAGACATATGAAGATTTTCTGAGCAGAAGTAATATATTCCAGAGACATGCTGCCATGTCACATGGTCTAATTAGGTGATTCTAAGAAAGCACCTGATGAGCTACATTTGAATTTGTGTCACAGGTGACAGAAGCCAGAGCTCTTGAGCACTGTGCCAGAGCATAGTAATGACTCCTGTCATTAATACAATTCAATGAACTCACTTGGGTGACACCACGTTCTTCCTATCAAACATAAGTAATTGTCCTCAGCCACTGTAGCCAATTCATCCTGGTGCCTCTCCTTATTGGAAAGAAATGGAAAGGCAGTTAAAGATTGACTTTTGTCATACAGTCCTTTTAAATCCATCGTAGCTGCTATTCCTCCTATGTGCACACACACAGCCACCATCCATGCACATGCACATGGTCTCGTGTCTTTTTTGATAGGAGTCATAATATTGCAAGTACCTGGGGCAAACTGCAAAAACAGGGAGATGGATAAGAGAATTGGAATGAGTACACTGTGCAGTCCTGAACAACTACTTTTTTGTATGGTATATTTTTTTACCACTTCAATAGTATTCAGATAAAGAAAAAGTATCCAGGTCAACACTAGCATCAGTGAAAATAGAATAAATGATCAGTGAAAAAGGACCCCATCGTGTGTCTGTTCTAGCAGCATAGGAGCATTTATTGAGGGATTCCCAAGGGCCATGCCCTGTGTTAGACACAAAGGAAACCAGTAGGCAAAAGACACAATTCATGTCCTTAAGGAATATGTAATTACATTACAGTACTCTGAGTGCACAGCATTTGCTGATATTCACTTTTAACCTGTTTCTAGAATAGTCAACCTTATTAGGCCCCCAAATTCAGCAAGTTGTATTATTTATTGCCATCCCCTTAGCAAACCTAAGAAGTGATTCTTGCCTATTTTTATTTATTAAAATGCATACAGAGAGAATTCTTAGGCTGGTATTCATAGGAAACCTGCCTGGGATTCAGAGATCAACCAGTCAATCTTATGCTACTTAGGCCCAGTCATTATTTCTAACAATGTGACCTGTGCAGCCACAGACGACATCCTCTTGCTCTAATTGGCCAAAAGAACTCTCACAACATGGAGGATAAGTGTAAGTTGAGCCAGGAATGAAACACAGATGGCTCTGTGTAAATCTCTCCTGACTTCTGAGAAAGGGGCAACTCAAAGCCCTGTACCTGGGACAGCAGATTTAGGTGCAGTTTCCTGGGTGAAGACAGAGCTCAGATCTGTCCTCTAGTAAGAAAGCAGAAAGGTAAAGGAACAGGTCGTGGATTTCCAGAATAAGATAAAAGACCAGCTCCTATTGTAGGGTAAGAAGGAAAAACATGGGGAGCAAGTAAACCTCTACTAGGTTTTCCATCTTTCTCCTTAAGCAATTGACCAATCAGAAGCATAGCGCAACTCAAGGCAGTGAGGACTGGATGATAAGCTGACAAATAACCAGCAAATTTTCAACAGTGAAAATTTGTATCATTCTAGACAAGCACGGAAGAGTGTTTCATACTCAGTGGTTTCTGAACAAGTATGGGTTAACTGAAGAAGTAAATGAATAACACCTTTGACGTATTAGATAAAAGATAAATAAATAGACTATATCAGAAAAAGCTGAAGAATGGGAGTCACAATACCTCTTGAATTATACAGCAGCTCTCCCATGAGATTTCGTTTGCCTCATTTGTAAAACTGAGTGATTGGTTTACTTTTTCTGAGCCCTTTCTATTCCCATGCTTCATGTTTTGTGAGTGAGAAGCAGTAACAGAGAACTATAGAACATGGTGCATAGGAAACAAAAAGGATTCTATATCTGCAACTACCAAATTCTCTCCAAGCCTGTGTCTTAGATTATGGGCAGATATCCTCAGAATTAGGAAGTAAGTATGTGCAGAACTTGGGCAATACTTTATTGCCCGAAATTTCTAACACATAGGTAATTTATTAAATAGAACTGAAAGTTTAATGAGAAAGTATCTCTGCATTTGGTGGGTATAGTGGATTATTCACTGGTACTCCAAAACGATATGCCTATGCCCTAATCCCTGGATCCTGTGAATATAATTAATATTTTATATAGCAAAAGACAGGATTAAATTAAGCATGCTGAGAGGAGGGCATTATCTTAGACTAGCTAGGTAAGTTCTAAATGTAATCACAAGTATTTTTGTAAAACAGGGAAGACAGGCATAGATAAGCCAATGTGATGACAGAACGAAGAGAGATGTCGTTACAGGCCAAGGAATTCTGACGGCCACCATGAAATGGAAGGGGCAAGAAATGAACTCTCTGGGAGAGCCTTCCGGGTGTGGTGATTTGTTATAACCACAGAGAACAATGGAATAGGTCACAATCAGAAGAACAATGGAATAGGTCACAATCAGAAGAGTATCTTCTGATACATATACTTTGTGGAAATGTACTGGTTCAAAAAACCACTGAAACATATGAGTAGTCATTCAACACAACCTTCCAAGTATTAATCACACAATCAAGTCACAGCTCAATTTACAATTGCCGAGATGTGGAATCAACCCAAGTGCCCATCAACTCATGAATGGATTAATGAGCTGTAATATATATATATACACATACATATATACACACACACATATAAACACACCATGGAATACTATTCAACCATAAAAAGATGGAGACTTTACATCTTTTGTATTAACCTGGATGGAGTTAAAAGTTGAAGAACATTCTCCTTAGTAAAGTATCACAAGAATGGAAAAGCAAGTATCCAATGTACTCAATACTAATATGAGGCTTGTAGACTGGTGGTTTTCAACCAGTGTGCAGTGAGAGGATCTTAGGTGTGCTGCAAAACTTTTTAAAGATCATTAATTATTTTCTTTTTTTTTTTATTGAGACAGAGACTCAAGCTGTCACCCTGGATAGAATGCTCTGGCATCACAGCTCACAGCAACCTCCAATTCCTGGGCTCAAGCGAGTCTCCTGCCTCCGCCTCCCAAGTAGCTGGGACTACAGGCGCCTACCACAATGCCTGGCCATTTTTTCGTTGCAGCCGTCATTGTTGTTTGGCGGGCCCGGGGGCTGAATTTGAACTTGCCAGCTCAGGTATATGTGGCTGGCACCTTAGCCCGCTGAGCCATAGGCACTGAGCCAGATCATTAATTATTTTCAAAAGAAGTCCAAAATACAGTAAGAGTATTTACTCTTTTTCTTGATCAACATAATTTGTGTGCCTTAGAAGCTTAACTATAAATTGGGCTGCAATAAACATTCTGGTGCAAATATCTTTGTTACAAAGTGATTTTTCGTCTTCTGGATATACTCCTAGTAGAGGAATTATAGGATCGAATGGCAGGTCTATTTTTAGGTCTCTAAGTGATCTCCAAACATCTTTCCGAAAGGAATGCATTAGTTTGCATTTCCACCAGCAGCGCAGAAGTGTTCCTTTTCTCCACATCCACACCAACATCTCTGGTTTGGGGATTTTGTGATGTGGGCTAATCTTACTTGAGTTAGATGATATCTCAAAGTAGTTTTGATTTGCATTTCTCTGATGATCAAGGGTAATGAACATTTTTTCATGTGTCTGTAGGCCTTGCATCTGTCTTCTTTAGAGAAGTTTCTCTTCAAGTCCCTTGCCCACCCTGAGATGGGATCACTTGTTCTTTTCTTGCTAATATGTTAGAGTTCTCTGTGGATTCTGGTTATTAAACCTTTCTCAGAGACATACCCGGAAAATATCTTCTCCCATTCTGAGGGCTGTCTGCTTGCTTTACATACTGTGTTCTTGGCTGTGCAGAAGCTTTTTAGTTTGCTCAGATCCCAGTAATGTATTTTTGGTGTTGCTTCAATTGCCTGTAGCCTAATTCATAATTTCTAAGTCATGGAAGAAGCCCAAGTGCCCATCAATCCATGAATGGATTAATAAATTGTGGTATATGTACACCATGGAATACTGTGCAGCCTTAAAAAAAGATGGCGACTTTACCTCTTTTATGTTTACATGGATGGAGCTGGAACATATTCTTCTTAGCAAAGTACCTCGAGAATGGAAGAAAAAATATCCAATGTATTCAGCCCTACTATAAAACCCATTTATAAACACCAACACTGCCACACCAACATATGAAAGCTATAACCCAACTACAACCCAAGATGAAGGGGAAAAGGTGGGGGAGGGGAGGGGAAGGAGGATGGGGGGAAGGAGGGTAATTGGTGGGACCACACCTATGGTGCATTTTACAAGGGTACACATTAAATCTATTAAGTATAGAATATAAATGTCTTAACACAATAACTAAGAAAATGCAGTGAAGGCTATGTTAACCAGTTTGATTAAAGTATTTCAAATTGTATATAAAATCAGCACATTGTACCCCATAATGGCATTAATGTACACAGCTATGATTTAATAAGAAAAAAAAGGAAGCTTTAGTATAGGTTCAAGTGTGCCATGAGATAAAAAAGATTGAAAAACACTGTAGTAGATGAACAAATAAATGCCCACAAAGAAAAAAAACTCAATTAAATTTAAATTGGGGGAAAGGGGGAGGAAGGAAGGAAGAGAGGGAGCAGGAAGGATTGGTTTGCTCTCACCTAAATGGCACAATCTAGGGGCATATGGCACACCTTCTGGGGAAGGGACACAACTATAATAGGGACTGCACCTAACAAACACAAACAGTGCATCCTAATTGTTTGTACCCTCATTTTAATCTGGGGGAAAAAATTCCTCACTCCAAAACCACAGACTGGAGTGCCAGTCCATAGCATCCAATGGCCACCCAGGGGAGTGTTTTAGAGCCTACAGGTTCTGTCACCTACAAGCAATGGGGTTCAGAACACTTAACTTCTTTAAGCCTTGATTTTTTTTTATCTGTGTGATAAAAATGCTAGTTTTTATTGTGAGAATTAAAAATATTAATGTATCCCATGTATCAAGCATTTATTTAGTAATGTAGTAATTATTCAATGTGTTAGGTATTCTTACTTTTACTGCTATTGCTATTTCTGTCATTATTATTATTATTATTCACTCCCAGTGTTGATAGTTTTTACAGCAAATAGCTTCTAAGGAGACAGATACTATTTCCATAAAGCTATTTATTGATAAACTTATAAGGATAAAAAATTAACAATGAGTAAGATTATATCTTGGAGATATCTTTTTTAAAAGATAGTATGGCACTGTGGAGTTCGTATGGCCAAGTGAACCTGAAGAGCACAGAAAACTTTACATAATTTGTTACATTTCATTAAATTTTGGTGACTGTGCCCCTTCTTTCCCCTTCCTTCATGAAAGAAGAAAAGAATTTGATTCTTATTGTGTAAGTTTCACCTCTAGCAACTTTTTCATTTTGTTAACAAGCAGGCTGATGTATGAGAGTGAGAAGAAAAGCATAGAAATTAGTTATAACCAAGTGCCACTTATTAAAAAATAGGGAAATGCAAATTGCAGTGCATTTAATGAAAGATCTTTCCATAGATAGTAAGGAACATCATCTCAGAGATTGTTGTAATCTGTTAGGTTTGAAGATTTACAACTTTATAATAACTGATAAGTCAGTCACACAGTAAAAAAGAAATTATATGGTTGCATATTTAAAAGGGAAAGAAGAAAATCCATGATTCAAAAATTAATAGACAAATTCTGAATCTACCATTCTATGGAAAGAAGAAAGATTAAAAATATTGGGGAAAATGCTTTAGTATGTTTTTTTCTGATTCTTTAATTGGGGATTGGCAGGCTAATTTTCTGATGTTTGCCCTCCCTCCATGCCCATTAGTTATCTGCTAATCTGACCGAATCTGGCCTGTTTACAGAGGAAGACCAGTCAGCTCCTCAAAAATGATGGGAATGTATTAAAAATGCTCCCTATTCATTTCCAAGGCTGCCATAATAAAATGCCACTAATTGGGTGGTTTATAAGAACAGAAGTGTTTTCTCTTCCAGTTTTAAAAGCTATATGCTCCAAGTCAAGGTGTTGGTAGCGCCAATATCCCTCTGAAACCCACAGGGGAGAATCTCTTACCTCACCTAGTGATATTTGTGGGCAATCCTTGGTATTCTCTGGCTTATAAATATATCACTGCAACCTGTGTCGCCACTGTCAGGTGGCCAGCTTCACCCTATGTATCTCTTACTTACTTATTATGAGAACACCTATTCTACATAGGTCACTACAGAAATTTTAAAACAGACTGTGTTATGGTCCAGCATTCCGCTTCCAAGAAACATAGTCATAGCATCCTGTCTGATTCACCTGTGCAAGTTTCACATTGCTCAGCTTATTGGTGTTACTGAGAGGACTTCATTTGTTTCTATCTGTGTGGATTTTACTTCCTTGATTTTTTGTGTATCTCAAAACTTTTGTAATGACTCATGGATTAGCACCCAATTTACTGACTTCCTCTTAACTTTATTACATTTGCAAAGACTCTATTTCCAAGTGAGATCATAGTCACCAGGTATGTTTGAGGGGGACACAATTTAACCCTCTCTGCCTCCCTCTGTATCTTTTTTCCAACTAGCCCCTTTTGAGGACAGTGCAGAATGAAGACTAGAGGAATTTTCCCTCTGGCCTGTGAAATCTCATCCTTCAAAGAACACTTCTCTTGACTCCAGTCACAGCAACACAGCACAAAGAGGACCATTCCCTCGCTGGGTCAAAGACTCCGTCCCACCACATGTGCACTGCAGCCTGAAGCTTTCACCAGATGCCTACTATTTGTCCTGAAAATGGCCTTTGGGAAAATCTACACCACCCCTCTTCCTCATCCACTGCCCTCCAGAGAACCTCAGCTCTGGCCTGGAAACCCATATAGCTCTGTAGAAATCAACTTGCTGGCTAAAGGGAGAACAAACGCTAAAGTTCAGTTGTCAGTGTGGAATTACCCACTGAGCTTTTAAAAATACAAAGATTTCACACCCATTCTAGACCTTTTGTTTCAGAATCTCTGGGGCACATGCATTTTTAAAAGGTCCATCTCTAAGATGAGCCATCCAAGCAGGGTCCACCTGATCACAGATTGTCCAGTACTAGGAATTCCTCCCTGGAGGAACATAGTTCAAATTACATTCCTCCAGAGTTCCAATTCTACCCCACCCAGAATCTAGCACTGAACACCTGCCATAACTCCATCTGAGCTATGTTCTCGTGGCCGTAAAGATATTGAGACCCTTAAATGAAGACTCTTTCAGTATCTGTGGGACTCAAAGCATGCAGGCGTTACCTCTCCATGGATGGTGGCACCTAGTGCACAACAACTACTCACAGGCAATGTTACAGTTGTGTTTCTTTGTTCCTCAAAATCTCATGTTGAAACTTAATTCCTAATGTTGGATGTGGAACCTAATGAGAGGTGTATGGGTCATGGGGTGGATCCCTAATAAATGTCTTGGTGCCATCAGTGAGTTTTCATTCTATTAGTTCCATGAGAGCTGGTTGTTGAAAGGAGCTTGGTGCCTCTCTCCACCTTGCTTCCTCCATCACCATGAGATCTGCACACATGGGCTCCCTTTCCACCATGAGTGGAAGCAGCCTAAGACTTTCACCAAATGCCTAATCTTAAACTTTTCTGTAGATCAGAATCTCAAGATAAATAAATCTTTTTTATATACATTACTCAGCCTCTGATATTACCTTATAGGAACACAAAAGAACTAAGACAGGTCAGTTTGTTCACCTGGGTACCTTCACTTGGCGGGATTGTGTAGTGCAAAGTGAGGAATGAATTGAATGGAAGCAGTACAAGCAGGTTGTTTGGCACAAATACTGTAGGCACAAAGTGATGGTATATTGAAAAGGAAACAAAAACAGGTTAGATTTAGAAAAGTGTTAGACCGAAGACAGATTGTTGAAGAATGATTGGCAGGTGTTATGAACAGAATGTCTGTGTGCCCCACAAAATATTTACGTTGAAACCTCAATGCCCAATGTGATAGTATTTGGAGATGGGGCCTTTGGGTAGTTGAGTAGGCCATGAGTGTCTTATAACTTAATAGGATTATGGGATTCAAAGAAATACTAGAGAGCTTGCTTTCTCTTTGTTGATTTTTCATGTGAGGACACAACTTGGAGGCTGGCTCAGTCCAAGAAGAAGAACATCACCAGATACCTTGATCTTGCACCTCCTGTCTTCAGAACTGTGAGAAATAAGTGTTTATTGTATAAGCCATCCATTTTCTGGGATATTTATTACAGCAGCCTGAGTTGACTGATACAGCAGGCACAGAGACAGGCCACCTGTGCAAAGAAAGACAATGAAGTACAGAGAGATACTGACTGAAATATAGAAGCTCACAAGCAAATTTGGTTGTGGGAACAATGGCAGAAACTTGAAATGTAAAGTAGAGGGTGAAGAATCCAATTCAGAAACTCAGGAATTGGGCTTGAGCTTTTAATAAACATTTTGAAAATCATCTTGAGGAGGTATTAAAGATGGCTGAACTTTCCAAGAGAAACACAAAACCAAGTCAGTTTCAAATATTTACTTGGGGACCACAAAGTTCAAACTTTGAACACTAAATGGAATCATGACATAGAGAAAGAAGGGCTGGTAAGTGAAGTCCTACAGGCTTCTGAGATTCAGTCTGGGAAGAGAGAAGAGATTGGGTTCCATGTGTGGTCAATAATGTTGACAGAAGCATTGATTACAATGCCCCATCCCATTTCCTGGTTTTGCTCTGAAGGAAATTTATGGGACTGATTAATCTCTGACATTTACACCACAATGCAAATACATCCCAAACCACACATTTAATGTTCCCTACTGTGAGTAAACAGATCTGAGAGTGTGGTTGCACATCAGAACATTCCAGATAAATGGGAACTAAATTAGTATAAGGGGCATGGGATGCAGGAAAAATGTTCCCACAGTGCTGTAAGATTAGAGGGAATGAGATTGGGGGATACTTGGATGTTGACCTCACTTTCTTGCCAAAGATGAAGAGGCTTGATGACTCTAAATTGACTCAAGAAATGAGAATCTCAATATTTATAATCAATCTCTGAAATAAGTAGACTGATTATTGATGTCAGCTCTTCAAATGTGAGGAGTATGAATTAAATGTTGTATTAGTCAGGGTTTTCTAGAGAGACAGAAACAGTAACTTATAGAGAGATAAAAGAGGAGATTTTTGATGGGAATTGGCTTCTGTGATCATGGAGCCAAGAAGTCTCATGATCTGCTGTCTGCTCACTGGAGAATAAGCTAACTGAGATTGAAAACCTGAGAACCTGGAGCTCTGTTTCTGAAAACGAGAGGTCATTACCCATTGGTATTTTAGCTCAAGAAGAGAGAAAGAATTCAATAGACTGGATCATGTCCACCCACATTGGTAAGGGTGGATTTGCTTTACTCAATGTACTGATTCAAATGCTAATCTCTCTGGAAACACCCTCACAGACACACAGAAATAATTTTTTTACCAGCTATCTGAATATCCCTTAACCCTATTAAACTGACATACAAATTTAATCATCACAAGTATAAAATGATAATGATAATCACTAACTCAAGAGGTTCCAGCCACTGCTCTAATACTTCATGTTTTCTTCTAGAATATCCCTGTGATGTAAGCATAGGTAGAGGCCTCATAATATACAAAGAAAACAGGCCCAGAGAGGTTGTGTGTTTTGCCTGTTGTTTCCCAGCAAACAAGCAGCAAATCAAGGAATCCAGGCAGGCTGTCTGGCTTTGGGGCCTGTGCTCCTGACCAGGAAGATGGGGTTTGGGAAAGATGGAGCTTCTCTGTACAGGCCCATCTCACTGTCATGACAGGTGCAGGCCTTGCCAGGTACCCAGTGCTGCATCTGCTCCAGCCTGACATGGCCACCTCTACCAAGCAAATGCTAAACGCCTGGGACATGTAGCTATGACCTAGGTAATTGAGCTTGCAATGGAGGGATGGCACACCTGAGCAATGCCCTTTACAAACCAGTCCCTTTTCCTCTGCAGTCATCATCTGCTGATCAGTCCAGCTTTCTGCCAAAAATCCAGTCATGCACTGTGGCATTTTCTCTCACTCACTCTTGTCCCAGTCTATAGTATCATCTACTCTATAGACTTCATGTCCAAGGCATTGACATCACCCCTTTCCTGCATCCTAGTTGCCCCAAGGCTAGTGGAACCAGGCCCTCCTTACCCCCTTCTTTTTCTTTTTTTTTTTAATTTTTAATTTTTTTTATTAAATCATAGCTGTGTACATTAGTGCAATCATGGGGTATAATGTGCTGGCTTCATAAACAATCTGAAATATTTTCATCCAACTGTTCAACATAACCTTCATAGGATTTTCTTGGTTACCCACTTCTTAAACATGACCCTTTCCCTGCTGCAGGCCTGCAGTGATCTTCCAGACAAATCTTCCTCAAGAAAAGCCTTCTCGTGTTCCTCTCCCCCAAATCTTCAGGCAGTCTCCACTGGAAAACATCTAGTTCTGTAATATGGTCTTCAAAGATATACTTGGTTTCCAAAGGCCTCAGCCTTAATCCCCCTACGTTTTTGCTGCTGCTTCTTTTCATACAGCCTGTCTTCTCACAGAGTAAAGAACTTTTAGGCACAAACCTGGTATTTCTTACCTTGGTATCTTTACATTTTACTATCCTACTTGAAATGGTGCCCTTTTCACCAGCTCCCCTACATTCCTTTCTTCATATACCTAAAGTCTAATCTTCTTTAAAGGCTCAATTCAAATGCCTCTTCCTCCAGGAAGTCTTTTCAGATTTCTCCTGACTGCAGGTAATATCTCCTTCCACCAAACTCCATACCTGTTTAGTTATATTTCTGTGACACTTGTCATATTCTTCCCTTGTTTTGTGGGTACTCAGAAAGAGACTGCATCCCACTTGGAATTCATCTGTTTAAATCAGAGACTTTAGCAGTTTCCTATACTTCAGGAACTTAGGGAGATAATGAAAGAAAATCTACTGGATGTGTTTGTTACTAGATCATCCATGGTTTGGGAGAACAGTGGAAAAGTAGAGTGTAGAATTTGGAATCATAACAGGGCTGGACCCTGGCATTGACCTTGATATTTAATAGCATCTCTAATAAGCTAGACTTTTGCAACTGCAACCAGCCAAAATCAGAAAATGAAGGATAATTGCCTGACTAAAAGAAAAAACAGTGGTCATAAAACTTGTGGACATGGAAACATTGGTGAGGGTGTCCCAATCAGGTGCTTATGTCCTGCAGCAAAGTGAAAACACCATTTAATCTGTGATCCTAAAACGTCAACCTCATGACATCCAAAACTGAACATCTATTCTCTCCTCCTGACTCTTCACAAAGACCCCCAAAGTCAGTCCCTGGCCCTTACATTGTCCATAGTTCCCACAGCCATGCTCTAACACTTCCATTTCAAGCAAATGGAATCCAAATCCTCTCTCTGGGACCCAGAGATCTGCATTCATGACAATCTCCCTGAGAATTACAAGCAACAAATGTTGAGAATTACAGCTTCAGAGCAGAATTCGGATGACTGCCTGTGTTTTTGTGGCCTTTTTTCCAGATGAACATTTGCAGTCAGTTTGCTTAGAGAGAACACTAACTTTGAAACCCAATGAGGTGAAACATTACAGCCTGAACACAAAGTATTCCATTCTTCTCATTAATAGACCTGTATTGTAAAGGACACGGTACTTAGTTATTATATCGTGAAGTTCTCCAATAGAATAACTGTTGAATTTTGTTTTTTTCTATTGTTATATAATAGCCTTGCTTTTGCCTCCTTTCTGCAAAGTCTCAAATATTTTCTCTCTGGTCATTTGCAGAAAAATTTTCCAATTCTTGCTTGATGCAGTAAATCTGTTATCATCAAGATTTGAAAATAATATAGGTTTTTCCTCCATGTACCAACATTTTTAAAATCTGTGACCTTAAAAACATGCATGGTTCACTTCATTCTCCTTTTGAAAAAAAAGAACAGAACAACGGTCATCATTCCCTCCTGTTCTCTAGACTGAATAGGTGAAGCTGATGACACAATGCATAAGAAAGGAACCTTAATTCAAGCTATACCTACCCAACACCAGCCCCCCCCAATCTATCTTTGAACATTCTGATAATAAAGAGAAAAGCTCAGCATTTGCAGAGTTATAATCAGAGAATATGTGACTGCAAAAGACTTAAATTCCCCCCAAGTAAAGCTAGGTTGAGAAACTTTAAGGTCTGTATCTGTGAGAAAATCTGCCGTGTGATCGTGGTTTTTCTGGGTAATCAAAAAGCAAGATTCAGGAAAAATAGTACCTATTGAAGAAGAATTTTAGTGTCCAGAATGGGGCTTGCTTTTTAAAGATGTGTGTTTAGAATTGTTTTCACTGCCTTTAAACAATATATAATCCACATTTCCATTGATTTCTACCACCTTCTCCCATTTCCTGTGAGAATTTGATCTCCAGTACCTTGGTTTTGCTAGTCAATGTATTCTCTTTTTCTTTTTTTTTTTTTTCTCCTTTTTTTTTTTTTTTAGGTGTACAAGAGTTGATTGCTGAAAATAAAGGTGATTCTGTTCGATCAGTATGATTACTTTTCTACTTTTGTAGGGTAATATTGTTTATAACTATTTAAGACTATGTGTTAGAGATTTCTTTATTCATGACAGAGGGGAGCACTTAGAGAAGACAGAGTTTGTGTTGCTAGGAAATGATACCCTAGAACAGGTCATGGTCAAGGAGATGAGACTACAGAGAGCAGGCTTCTCAGTGAAACTGCAGAATCTCTGTAATGAAGAACAAATAGCCTGGCTTCAAAGGACCTTCTAGAAATTCCCTCATAAGACTTGAAAGCCATGAGCATAAAGCCATTATGCTATTCTTTTCAAAAGGTAGTGCAATGAGCTTTGCATTTTAGAAAGAATCTTACAATATTCACAAAATAAAGATAGTTTTGGCACTCAAAGGTGGTGTATTTCAATCATCTCTAAGAACAGTCTGTGGAATTTAGCAGGGGTGTTCTCTAAATCAGTGAATTATCCCAGGAAGAACGGCCTCCCCTTGGATGTGTTCAGGAAAATCCACAAGGCATAACCAGAAAAGAAGCCCCTGTACACACATATAAACATATGTGCTTATAGTAAAAGCCAGTATGAAGTACAATGCTTTATTGTTATTGTGAAGCATGATGCGAAGCACCAACCAAGGACCGTGGCTGCTACAGTGGATTTTCCTTGGGTAGCCAGCTGCACACTATAATCATATGTGCAAGGAAACTCATCCTAATGTGTAAAAGAAACAAATAAGAAAAAAGATCAGGTTCCTCTAAGAAGGCTTTACTATTGTTTTTCTGGCCTCAAATTGGTGCATTGTTTCACAAGTTGTCCTATTCATTCAAATCAACATAAACAATGACACTCCCTTGCCAGACCCATGTCATTTTGTTTGGGTGACATTAGAGAGCTGACAGGTGGTATTTGTGAATTGAGAACAAAAAGAGAGAGCGAATCTAAAATATAACATACAGGGTGGCACCTGTGGCTTAGTAGGTAGGGTGCCGGCCCCATATACCGAGGATGGCAGGTTCGAACCCAGCCCCAGCCAAACTGCAACAAAAAATAGCCAGGCATCGTAGCAGATGCCTGTAGTCCCAGCTACTTAGGAAGCTGAGGCAAAAGAATCACCTAAGCCCAGGAGCTGGAGGTTGTGAGCTGTGATGCCACGGCACTCTACCAAGGGTGATAAAGTGAGACTCTGTCTCTAAAAATAAATAAATAAATAAAATATAACATACAAGTCTTCTTTTTAAGGCTATGATGATTGATTTTACGTATCAACTTGCCTAGCTATGGTGCCCAGTTGTTTGGTCCAATAAGAGTCTAGGTGTTGCTGTCAAAATATTTTAGGTGTGATTGATATTTAAATCAGCAGAATTTTGAGTAAAACAGATTACCGCCCAGAATGTGGGTGGGTGTCATTTCATAACTTAAAGACTTCAAAAACAAAGAGTAAGATCTCACAAAAAGGAAAAAATTCTACCTCCAGAGTGCAATATAGAAATTCTGCCCAAGTCTTTAGCCTTCATTTCCAAGACTGCAACCTCAGCAGTTATGACCGCCAGCCAGCTTGTGCACATTGGACTTTCCAGCTCCATAATTCCATGAGCCAACTTCTTACAATCCCTCTCCTTCTCCCTCTACATATGAGTCCTAATAATTAAGTTTGTGAACTCTACTAGAAAAAAGTGTTACATACCTCATTGATAAATGGCACTACAGTCACTTTGGAAAGTACTCTTCAGGGAAGCTAGGCATTGACGCTGGTACCTAGTACCCCCTTCAAAGCAATTTTAAAACTTTTTTTCTGGAATGACCATCAAAGTTGTCACCATAGGGCACGCAAAAAGACACAGAAAAAATAGTGAATTCCACTACCAAAGACACTACCACATGTCAACAGGAACACAGCTATGAGACACTGCTATACCAATGCTATGAAACCTTACCAAGTTTGTTCATAAGTGCATGGTGGCAAGTAGGTGAACTTAATTGGCAGACCTTCCACAAAAGAATTCCAACATTGCTTTGAAGGGTAAACTAGGTGCTAGCATCAGTGCATAGCTTCTCAAGGGCATTACTTCAAAGGTGACTATCGTGATATTCAACAATGAGGTATGTAGCACTTTTTCCAGGATGAATTGACAAACTTATTGTCCGAATTCACGTATGTGTTGAATTGAGAATCCTGACTAATATAATACCTGCCCCCATTTCCTCATGTCTTAAAGTTACAGTAAGGCATCTTAACTTTACATATAAGCAAATCTTTAAAGGAATGAAATAACAAGATAAGAGGATGTGTAGAAAATATACTCTTCAATTTGAATTTGATTCAGTCAGAGATAGGTACAGAAACATATTCAACAATATATTAAATGTTTTTACCTGGTTTGTCAAAGATCAAATAGCGGTAAGTATTTGGGGTTATCTCTTGGTTCTCTATTCTGTTTCAGACATCCACCTCTCTGTTTTTTGTGCCAGTACCATGCTGTTTTGATCACTATCGATTTATAGTACAGTCTCAGGTTTGGTAGCGTGATCCCTCCTGCTTTGCTTTTATTTGTAAGTAGTGTCTTGGCTATTCAAGGTTTTTTCTGGTTCCAAATAAAATGAAGCATTATTTTTACAAGGTCTTTAAAATATGACCATGGAGTTTTAATAGGCATTGCATTAAAATTGTATATTGCTTTGGGCAGTAAAGGCATGGAATCTTAAGTGTATATTGCCATATGAAAGATGCTAATATTAAAATGCTACATATTATATGATTCCAACTGTATACATTCTAGAAAAAGCAAAACTGTGGAGGTGGTAGAAAGATCAGCCATGTCTGGGGTTGAGGTGTAGGGTTTGGGGAGGATGACTTGTCAGAGAACAGAGGATTTTTAGGGAAGTGGGAATATTCTTTATGATACTATAGTGATGGGTGCATTTGTCCAAACCCATAGAATATACCACACTAAGAGTGAGCCCTAATGAAAACTGTGGACTTTCAGTGATGATCTACCCAGGCGTAGATTCACCAGTTGTTATAAATGCAGCTGTCAGGTTGGGGATGTTGATAATGGAGGAGGCTTTGCATGTATTCAGGCAAAGAATATAGGGAAAATGTTTATATCTTCCTGTCAATTTTGCCTTCAACTGCTCTTTGTCTTTAAAATAAATAAATAAATATAAAAAATTCAGCAACATGATTGTAGAGTTTTATGTGGAGTTAGGTAGATGGTGTCAATCTCTTCTCCCCAGTACCTTCCCCTTCCTTTGTTGTCTTCTTACCTTGTATTGTTAGGATGTCTAGGACTGTTTTTGTAGGGTAGGCAGACTGAAGTGGGGAGATGACTACTAGAGACAACAGAGGCATCAACACCTTAGAAACAAGGAGAACCAAGAGTAGAAGGTAAGTCTGAATGGGCAGCAAAACTGTTGGAGCCAAAAAAGCAAACAAAGATGGAGTGCAGAACCAGGAGCCTAGCAGACGCCAGCGAGTTCACTGGACTTGAGAGAAAGCAAAGGGTTCCAGCAATAGGTCCTTTATGGGTGTCCACGGGTGTAAACCACATGTGACCATTCTCCATCAACTCTCTCAAGATCGTTCTCAAGAAAAATCTGAGTAAATGTAGAACACCTGCTATGCAGGTGCAGCAAAGAAATAATATAATCAAACTTCAGTGTACCTGCTGCACTATCTCAGATCTTCCAGTGTCAGCCACCGAAACCAGAGTGTAATTTCTGAATCCTCTGCATAGGAACTGGATCCCAGGTCTTGCTAAGAACCAGAGCTAATATTTAATTTACTTTTCTACCATAGCTGGGGCATGGCATGGCGTGTTGGTTGAATTCAAAGGCCATGTGTCAAAGGTTCCATTGTCAGGTAAATGATAATTGAAATCTTAGACACAAATAATATAATTTAAGGATAGGTGTTGAAGAGATGCCCTCATCGCCCTTCCCGTATCCCTGTATCTTACCACTTCATTAAACTTTTCCTATTTCCAGTTGCCTGCTAGGGTCTCCATTTCTTTTCCTGAAGGCTTTTGAGGACTTTCCTGGAAGTCTTGGGAGTTGAGGCCCCATGCTTTTCAATCAGCTCCCTTTCCCCCTGAAGAGCAGTCTTTAGCCAGAGATTGACCCAGCTGGGTTAACTCTGATCCTGTGTGTTCTATACTGGTTTCTGGAGTTTCCTAGGGAGTAAACTCCAGGTGCCCACAGTGTAGCTGGCATTATGACACACACTTTGTGGGCTGCCTTCCCTTCCTTGTCTTACTTCCCTATTCCTTTACCAGTATTCCTGGCATTTCCCCAAATAAACTACTTGTATTTGAATATTTACATCAGAGTTTGTTAGTGGGGAACCCCAACTAATACCTCTTGCATAACACCTAGCCCTAATGGGGTAAAGAACCACATCAATGGGGGTAAAGAACCACATCAATAGGTAAAGAACCCTATTTCCTTAGCAGTTATCTTTTGATTTTCAACTACTTCTTGGAATTTCTACTTGGACAGGCTGTTAATAGCTCGAACCCGACAGGTCCAAACTGAAAAACTTGAAAGACAAACTGCTTCTACATTGATTAGAAAGACAAGATTTCTGGGCTTCATCAGTGTTTCCTGTTCATCTCTAAAAGGAAAATCTTTTAAATGGATTTGATATGTACTGTGTGTTCCTAATTTCCTCCAACTTGGCTGTGAATAACACCTCATACAAATATAACCTGTACTGTAACTTCACTGCTAGCTATTTTCCACACAATGATCTCAGTCTTGGCTTGAATTCCTGGAATCTGGGATCAGTTAGTTTACATTTAGATTCTAGAAGTGTTAACCTCAGAGGTAGTTTAGCAAATATTCAGAGTACCAAAATAAACACAAAATGTTGTAATTCACAACCATAATCTTAGTATACTGCTTAGGAATCAGCCTATTTTGAAAGTAGCCAATTTTATAGATTATTTTAAAAGGCTTAAATTAAAACTATGGAGTAAAATTCTTCCTGGTGTGTATTTCATAATTGATTATTTTCATATATTGGCTTTAAAATATTTTGAATTTTCAAAAAACAAATTTAATATGACACATAAAGCTCATAGGAAGTGAATATCCCAATTTAGGTATATTTGTTTAAGCTTAGTAAATAAAAATAAATCTACCATAGCATTCATTCATTCATGGTACAATAAATATTTTTTCACTTATTATGAATCATTCATAAACTTGCCCAAATAATTCTGTGTTTTCCTATGCCTGTAATAGTTCTAAACAGTCAATTTCAGCAACTATATAATTAACCATTGTTTCACTGCATCATAATTTATTCATTTTTTTCTGTTGGATACATCTAGGTTGTTTTAAGTCTTATAGTATTATAAATAATGGCTTGATGTACATTCCTGTTCACAAATATGCCTCAATGTTTAAGAGGATTGCACCAGGCTTGATTCCTAGAAGTGGAATTACAAAATTAAGAGCATAAACATATTGTATAATTTAGGCTTTTGCTGTACTTTCTAATTTCTTTCAAGAATGTTCCCTTTAATCATGGTCTAGACAGAAAAACATGATAGGCTGTCTTCAAAAAGTAGACTAGTAACTTAAATTGCTTTGAGTTTGATTTCAGTGCTGTTTTGTACTCATTTTTTAAATTTAATAGTATTAAAGTCGGGGGTTGTTCTTAATGTATCGATTATAGATACAAAACAAACATGACATTCCCTTTTGTGTTATATGAGATTTTGTTTGTAAATGACATTTTGAATTTAGTAATGTATAATCTGGAGAGTGAACTGAGGGAGGAAGTTATTGTTGCCCAGCGTGAGTAGCCCGTACTAGTGGACCCATCTTCTCTCTAGGAACCTAAATATTTCATTGACCAAATTACTCTGTTACCCACATGGTTCCGTTACCAAAAGTAAACTTGAGAAAAGTAATGTAACCAGAGAAATGCTAACACTGAATATCATCAGATGGTGTTCTTGACACATTTCTGAGACTAGATGTTATTTCGAGAAAATTCATTATAAATAATAAAATCAAAGGAGATTTTTTACAGTTATATAAAATTATTAATTTCATTTGAGAGCTATTTATGCAGTACTATGTTCAGAAGATGTTTCTGTATTCAAGTGAAAATTATTCTTTTGTGTATATTTTTCTTATGTACCATTATGGTAAGAATGTTCTTATTCTAATAATTGGAATAAACTTGTTTATCTTTAAATCCTTATTTTTGTCATTATTAAAAACAAATTGTGGCAATTTTAAAATAATGTTTAATAACATTAAGTAAAGGACAGGGATACTTTCTCTAAACAATTGTAATGTTTACAAGTAATATCCTTATGACAACTTACCACCTCCTTTGGTAAAGGAAAATTCCATCTGACAATAACATAAATTGAGATTATGAAGTCAGCATTTTCATTTTTCTTTGACAGCATAAAAAGAGAAGTCAGGGAAGCAAAGTAATGAGGAATTAATGAGTTGAGTAAGACACTTCACGTCCCTAGCCTCAGTATTATAAGAGTCCAAGAAAAATAATTTTTCAGGCCAATATCTTAGCTTACTTTGAGTGTTCTGATAAATATTTTTTCCATTAATATTTGTAGTAAAACCTCTTCTGCTTAGAACTCAGCTATTTTACAGTTTCCTCTAATGAGAACCCAAGTGTCAGTCAGGAGGTATTATAAACATGGACTTGTAGTTCTTCAAAGTAGGATTATGTCCCCCTTCAAAGATGGATTTAGACAGGATCTGTTTGCCATTGGATTCCATGCTGGAGTACTTATCTTCTTGGTGGATGAGTAGACGAAGGTTACAGGTAAGGAGGGCAGAAACAGTGGCAGCCAGCCTAATTTTGGGATAAGGTAACATGGAGAGCTGGTACTCATGACCCCAGTATTTTTCTGGCCAATAATAGGGTGGTCCAGGATCACGACTAGAGGCAGCCGGGATATCGGCCATCCGCTATTATTTGCCATTGAGTTTTCTTTTGTTTTTGAAAGTCAGTGGGCTTGGTGCTTTTGCACAGTTTGGTCGACATCAAGTCTGTCACCTCCCAGCCCTGGTGGAGCCTGTGGAGCTGGGGGGGGGGGGGTGGGCGGGAAGCTTTTGGCCTAAGTGCCACTCCCACCTGCCTCACTTGAGTTCCAGTAGTTTTTCTGAAATAAAAGCTTCTTCCTTTCTTGCATGCCTTTGTCACTTCCCAGAATTTTCAATTGGTTATTTTTGACTTTTTTTTTTTTTTTTTTTAAAAACCCTTTTGGAAATTCTGCCATTCTGGGTGCAATTGAAATTGGAATGGTCAACGTTAGATTTTGGGTGAAGCCTGAGTTTAAAAACTTTACTAAATTATTCTTCTATCCTCACCATCCCCGCCCTAAGAGAAACATTTTAGAATTTTAGAGCTAGTTAGGGATGTAGTTCCACTCTCTCTCTTTTCCAGGTTAGTAATTGGAAACGGTAGCACCTTGTGCAGCCACCGTGTGCGGCCTGTTGGTGTTAGAGCTGGATCTGGAAGTGGACCGTTCCCGTGTCCATCACTGCTTCCGCCAGCCCTGCGCAGCCCCAGGTGCAGAGGTCCTTCCCCTGCCGGGGCAGCACTGCCTGGGCGCAGTGCATGCATGAGGACTCCCAGTGCTGCCCAAGGGCGACGTCTGGCCTGAGTTGTAAGCTCAGGGATGGGCCCTCGTAATCTGATGTGC
Source organism: Arctocebus calabarensis (assembly GCA_963573935.1). Taxonomy (NCBI): domain Eukaryota; kingdom Metazoa; phylum Chordata; class Mammalia; order Primates; family Lorisidae; genus Arctocebus; species Arctocebus calabarensis. The sequence goes on from CAUYON010030648.1 coordinate 41,866, forward strand.
ATTCAAGTTTGAGAGCTGCTGGCATATGGTAAAGGCTCGGAAGGTGATTGCTGTTATCATTAGTTCTATTCGCTAGAAGTTCTAAAAGCCAATAAGCTGCTGTTTTTCATCACAGCTAAGATCAAATTCACTGTAAGACACAGCATAATTTTATTCACCTGAGAAAAACTCCCCTCTACAACTTCACCTACACAGCAGTGCTTTCTTAATACTACAACTTTATGTTGTCCATGCTGAAAGAGTTTTTTAAAGTTAGTTTTTAATACATATCATATCACTTTCTTCACACAAAAAGGAGGGACATTTAAATAAAATAAATCACTTTTCGAAGATTGGAAAACAGATTCCCCAGAATCTCTTCTTTTTTCAGTTTTTACTATCTTTGTTTTTCCACACATCATCCTCTGGCCATTAAGAGTTGATGACACAGCATTTCTTAAGAGTATTTCAGTGTTATCTGGGTTTTCTTTCTGCTTCGGATACTGGTTTTGCAAAATTTCCTGTGTGTGCACAGTGATAACTATGTCAGCACTGCCACCTGGCTGACAGTGATTATCAGATACATCACAATTTTAGAGATTTTTAAATGAAAAAACAAAACAAGTTCAGGATCAAAGAAATGTGGTGGTGATTATGGATAGTCTCAGTTAATTTACTCAGTTCTTCTCCTGTGTTCTAGAGATAAATCCTGTAGATTTTTCTTCATACAACTGTTCTCATCCATTTCCTTCTCTTTGTGATAATCTAGCATCCTTAGTTTGGGCCTTGGCTTTATTTAGATTGGCTTATCTTCTAGAGACTTCTTGCTTTATGGAATGTTTTAAATCAGATTGAGTCTTGTGTAGCTGATCCTATGGCATAAGGTATGTATTAGGTTCTCTGGAGAAACACAACCCACTATATATATGAAGATAGAGAGATATTATTAATTTGAGGAATTGTTTCATGTGATTGTAGAGGCTGGCAAACCCAAAATCTGAAGAGGAGGCTGGCAGGCTGGAGACCCAGGGAAGAGTTGATTTTGCAACTTGAACCTGAACACAGTCTGAGGCTCTTTCTTGGGAAACTTCAGTCTGCTATCTCATAAATCTTCAAATGATTGGGCAAGATTGATCTACTTTATTTACAGGGAGCAATATGCTTTACTCAAAGTCTACTGATTTCAATGATGTAAGTAAGGAGAGGATTTAAAATTGCATACCTAATGTTTATTGTTAAACAATGTTTAGCAATGTTTATTGTTAAGTCAGTAAGTCTGTGTTTTTTTTTTTTTTAATAGATTTGGGAGAGATAATTGCCTTCAAAATAATCTACTAGTAAAAAAGAACAGGTTCCAGCATTGTGACATGCTCAGCAAACCCAGTTCAAGATAGAAATAGGAACAATTTTGCAATACACTGATTAAATTTTTCTAAAGAACGTACAGATTTTTGATAGTCAAACTTGTATGTATAGATAATTTTAAATATTAGGTAAAGGAGACAGAGGGAAGGAGGGAGGGGGATGGGAGGTCTCGGTGCGTGGCACACCTCTTGGGGGCAAGACCCAATGATAAGAGTGACTTTACCTAACAAATGCAATCAATGTAATCTGGTTCTTTGTACCCTCAGTGAATCCCCAACAATAAAAAAAAAATATTAGGTAGGATTAAACAATAGTAAGTCCAAATTCCGTGAAGTAGTCCTGAAAATCACCTTATTGATTTAGTGTAATCAGTAACACTGAGATACACATTGGAGGTATATGGTTCCATGCATAATTTTATAGATACCTAGGATGCTGTCATGCTTGAGTATACTTATAATTGGGATGAAAAGTATCAGTATGTTTTGGGTGAATTTTTGTTTTTCATGTAGTTTTGGAGCTGTTAAGTATTTTCTCTGATAGAAAAAAAATGCTGTGTGTTAAAGGAAGGAAGCTATTTTTTTTCTTGCTAGAGCATCGAAAAACATAAGGACCGCCAAATGCCTAATGCTTTAATAAGATATATAATGAAATAATAAAGGGATAACTAAACTTCTAAGCAGATTGGTGATATATCTTTATAGTATTCATTTGCTCTGTGTGAGAGGGGAAGGCAGAGGTCGAGAGAGGAAAGAATGATTGAAAAAAACAAACCTGCGTGCTGTTTGATAGTATTTACAGAGGTTATATTATTGTGCACTAGTCAACCTCAGGCACCACGTCTCTTCTGCATTCCATTACTGTTTGTTAGCATGAAGGACAAAAATAGCTCTTTTCCTCTGCAATTCTATAAAAGGACTGGTTTCATGGCAAAGACTGTGGTGCCAGATACAGTGTTTTTAAGGATCTGGAGTGATTTTGGGGAAAGAATGTTATTTTAAAATGAGCTAAACATATTAAAATATAGTTGAATTTAATTGGTGTTCTTCATAGAGGGCCTTTCAGGTAAAGACGATTAATATTTTATAACTTTCCAAAGGTGATGTAAACTCACTTTGCACCTAGTTTAGTGATCCAGAAATAGAACAGCCTTATTATTATTTCCCTCCTTAAGTCTTATGAGTCTAAACACAGCTTAATATTTCCAGACGTTGCATGATTCTTGGGCCATGGCTGAAATTTTACAGGGACTTAATGTAGGGGAATTTGAAACTGACAAATTTACCCTATTCCACACATTAGTACAATTGAAATTTTCTTATTCTAAAATTGAAAGCCTTCTGGCAAACTGTGTTACCCTGACATGGTAGCCCAGTGGTGTAGCTTCTGTATTCCAGGGTCTTTGTTTGGGATTGGAAGATATGTAAAGAAAAGACACCTTGTCTCCTGTCACCTGTCAGGTTTCCTCACATGTGACTCCTGACACATGTCAGGAGACCTCTTATTTCACTTGGGTTGTGGCTTTTTCTATATGGACCTATTAAAGAAATGTTCTTTATTAAAAAAAATGAAACTTAAATTTATTATCATTTGTTTTGGTTAGGAACTTGGTTTACTCATAAAAGGGATTTTTTTTTTTTTTTTTAGTTTGTATTACTGAAAAGTTCAGGAATCTGTTATCTTCTTATCTTTCTATCTTTCTGCTCTCCCTCCTTCAGGGAGATTTTCATTGCCAGGGTAGAGGCAAGTTGGGGACCAGCAACTGCTGGCCTGAGTTCTCTCAAGCCCAAAGCCAGCTCAGAAAAGGGTCTGTCTTCTTTCAGAGTCTGAAAATGAGTTATGGGCCTGATTCTCACTGGCCTTAGTTGAATCCTGTGTTCATTTCTGAGCCAATTCCATGGTCAAGAGGATGGGAGTCCACGATCAATGGGGGCCTAAGTCACTTACCCATCCTTGGAGCTGGGATTGGCACCAGCCCCACCCAACGCGCATGCATTGAGAACAGACGACCCATGCTCGACCACAGGAAACGCACATTACAGTTAGAAGAAATAGAAGAAAGTGGGTGAATGGAGGCTGTGGCAGTCATCAATGTCCAAAGTCATTGGGCCAGTGACTTTATGTTTAGGCTGTTATCTTTTTCAGAAAGCAAGTTAGTAATTTTTATTGGAGTAGTATTGTCTATTAGAAGATACATTAATAAAGCTGGTGGTAACAGAATCTTAGATTAACATTGGCTTAAACAAGATGGACACTTACTTTCTCCGGAGGTAGGCAGTCCAAGACTGATGGGGCATTTCTAAGACAAAACCAGTGTCGCTTTGGATTGCTGCAGGTCCTGCAATCACATTTGCATTCCAGGTTGGAAGGAAGAAAAGCAAATACAGTGTGCCTATTGACTGTCTGCTTCCCCTTCACGGTGTTTGGGAAGCCCTACTCAACAACTGCCATCTATACTTCATTGTCCGGAACTTGCTCAAATGGTCACGTATACCTGTAAAGAAGTCTGAGAAATGTAGGTATTAAGTCAGGCACATGCCACCCTTACTAATAATGCAACATGTGTTATATTAGTAGGGGAAAAATAGTGGCGATGTGTGCATTGAGTATCAAACCCGGAGTTCAAAGGAAAATGAGAGATTATTCTGACATCTCTGTGTCTTAGCTGTTTGGCTACATAATGATGCCCTTTACCAAGACATGAAACAGAAGAATACCAGGTGTTCAGGGGAGTTTGAAGAGTTAAGTTGTGGACATTAAGAGCTACAAACACTGGCATCAGAGGACATCCGGGTGATGTCATTTGTTCACCAGCCCAGCAGCTGCACATTTTGGTATCTATTGTGCATTTTCTGGCAAAGATTAAAGAACTGTCTATTTTAGAAATTCTCTGCTCCCCCCAGTCCCTCTCTTCCACCTTGTGATCCAGGATGCTAAAGTCCAGGGAGACTTAGGTCCAAGGACCCTCAGTTTCAACTTCATCTCTTAGAACAAGAGAGGTCTTTGAGAAGGCAAGCCCAGGCAGACGTTTTGAGGATATGAAGTTCATCTCTTAGATAGGGTCCAGTTCTTTCAGGTTGAAGGGATGGGAGGAGATAAAAGCACTGACAAAAGTGAGATATGCAAAAGTTGACCGACAAGGTCACGTGTTATTCCTAGGGACCAAGTGAGACTTTTTTTTAGGCTCCTGGGAAACTATTTATAGCTGTGGTGTTGTATTATAGAAGTGAGCCCAAAGGGGCATTTGACCGCACTTAAAGCATTGGATGGATACTTTATGAAATAAACTTGTCTTCTGTCACTTTAGTAACTTGATTACAGATGTTACTTGCTTTGAACGTTATGCAGTTCAACATTCATCGAGTGAGCTTTTCCCCTTTTCTCATTGCCCTAGATACTGGAAATACAAATATTAGTCAGGGAAACATGCCTTCCGGGTATGCTGTGTTCACATTACCTGTTTGTCAATCGCTGCTTTGTGATATCATACTAGGCCAAGTTCCAAAGACAAGACAGTCTGGAGAACTGAGCGGACATATTATGTGGGTGGTATAATTTAAATATAGACGTTGAACACGTATTGTACATTTGCCTTTTTTCATATGGATTTTTTGGACTTTGTATGATTCTTGAACCATGGATTAATTTTTACTGAGATTTAATTTAATGAGATTTGAAAACTGAAATTTTCTTCTTTTAAATTCAAAAACTCGGAGAACTGTAATCCCCCTTATATGGTAGCTTGGCAGTTTAACTCCCATGCTACAGGCTCTGTGGAATAGACTAAGCAAATTTGAAAAATAAATAAGTGGTATATCAGTGGGAGCTGGTGTTGCTCAAGGTCAACATTGATTCTGTTACTAGAACGAATAAATAGTTCTTCTGTTCATTCTTAGATAATATCATACTTGGCTCCTATCAGGTTTTTAGAAGTGTTTAATCAAATGGTTCTTTTAGGTCTAGAGTGCACTGTGGATCTAGCTTTGGGGAATATACCCAGCCTGAGAAAGGGAGACAAAGGTTACTACTATGTTCAAGGAGTAAGTAGCTCCTCCAAAAACCCTTTCAATTTGGACACACAATGGGTCGTGGCAATGTGTTATTGTTCTGAGGGTGTTGGGGTGATGTAATCTGTACACCAGTGATGCAGCTGTGCAACTGGAAACACAGCCATTGGAGGATTGATGCTTTGGAAGGGATGTTTGTGTGTTTAATTAAAGCCATTTTATTTATAAAAGCAGAGATTTCCTTATCTCTTATGTCTAAGCACTTAATTCATTTATCTTATTTTCTATTTTTTTCCATCCGTCCTTATTTGCAAATACAAAACTGAGATCAATTTCCCCATCACATTAGTTCTAATTTCCGCAGGCCTACTCTTGATAAATGGAGCCATCTTCTACTCAGCTCCCTAGACCAGAAATCTCCAAGTCATCTGAGATTATTTTTCCATCTTGGTAGCAAGTCCCGTTGCTATTCTCTAGTAGAGTGCTCTTTCTCCCTATGTCTGTTGCTTCTATTTGTGATCAAGCTCTTCTCTCTCCTTTTAAGACTCTGTCTTTACTCCTGCCCCCACAATAACTGCCAATCTAATCTACTAGAAAGAAATCTGGTTTATGTTACTTTTCTTGGAAGCCTTCAGTGATTCCAAATTGTTTCTGAGTCAGAATCAGACCTAAGTTTCAGTTGTGTGATTTAGATCACAGTATTTTGCTCAAGCAGAAGTATTATGGCTATTTCATTTCTGCCTGTTATCTCTGAAGGCTAACCCAGGATAAGAACCACATTCTTCATATGTATAAGAACACGGCGGCTCACGCTTTGCCAGGCAGGACCGGCTAGTGTGTCTCCTCCCTCTCAGGAGGTGTCAGACTTGATATTTATCATTCCTGTGTAGTTCCTTTCATCTTCATTTCACATTTATTAATTTCTGAGCAATATGTATTATTTTGTATCACTTTAAACTTTATACAAATGGTATTTTCTATGTGATCTTCGGCTGTTTTGGCTCTGTGCTGTTTGGCTCAGCACGTGTTCTAGTTCCTGTATTTTCCTTCGTACGTGTATGTAGTCTTCTGTTTTCATGGTATGAGCGCACCACAATGTGTCTGCTCCCTTGTCGACATGAATTTCATTCTTCCTCTGTCCTCTTGCCCCAGTGTTTTGGCTCTCCATGACCTTTTCAGCTCAAGTTTCCAGGCTTCTGGCCCAATACTAGGGAGTATTAATCTCTGTGACTGCTGTTAATCCTCATCGTTTAAGGGGTTATCTTTAAAATGGGTGTGTTGGTTGGTCTGCATTGGCTTTTCTGGGCCACATTAGAAGAAGAGTTGTCTTGGACCACATGCTAAATCTACAAATACTAACAAAAGCGTTAGTGAGGAAAAAAAAGATGGGTGCATAATTTTTTCAATATCCTATATCCTACTTTTCTGTAAGCAGAAAAGTTCTCAGTTAATCTGAATGTGACCTGTGGGCCATGGGTTGGGGACCCTAGGGACTGTCTTTCTAGAGCTCTAGCAAACCCCATCTCCTTTAGGAAAGCTGTCAGCAGTATGTTGCAGTGAGATCCATTGCAGCAAATTTCTTACTTGCTATGTGCTTTCCAGAGCAGATTGTGAAAAAAAAAAAAAAAAAGAAGAGCCGTGCTTGGCAAATGCTTTTATCCATGTGGATGTGCTTTCCAAAAAGACCAACGGGGAGGGACCAGGTTCCACTCCCAGTGTCCCCCCATCCCCCACTTTCCTCCTGTGTGCCACCAGGTCCAGATCCTCTGGTCCAGAGATTCTCAGACTTTGGCCTGCCTCAGAATCACTTGGAAACTTGTCAGTTGGTGGGTCTTCCTCTCATGTTTCTGATCCAGACGTTCTGGGGTTTGGCCTGTGACTATGCATTGCTAAAAACTTTGCAGATGGTGCTGGTGCAGCTGGTGCTTGGACCGTCCTTTGCGAAGCACCCGTCTGGGTCAGCATTTCCCAACCTCCTTCCTTTTTTTGACTCATGGACTCTTTTAAACATTCATATATATAATTTCACAATCACTACCGAAATTTAAAAGTCATTTTAGTTTCCTAATTTTTACAAGTAATCAATAACTGCTTTAGGTTAAAAAAATTGTGTTAGCATAATAATCTTAAAGGTTGTGATTATTCCAGAGCCTTGTTACCTAAAGTGTGTTCCGTGGACCAGCGCACCTGGGAACTTGTTAGAAATGCAGATTTTTAGGCTTCACCTCAGCTCTCATGCATCGGAATCTGAACTTTTATAAGGTTCTCAGATGGTTAATTTGCCCATTAAAGTTTAAGAAACATTGCTCTAAGACTCACATTAAATCTAATACGAATAATATTCAAAACAAATAAAGATTTCAATTTTTGATGTTTTAAAAGATACATGTTTCATTTACTTTCATTCTCTTTCACATATGAAAAAACTTATCTTCTGACAATAAAAATAATATATCAAATTTAGTATGGGAACTAAGTGCTGAAATTTAATGTGGTATAGCACAAAAGTAGACAAAATTTCTTTCACGATGTGATATTTGGAATTATTACTTGTGCATATAAAAGTTAACCGCCTTATCTTTTTTAAAATAATTTTATTAAATCATAATTGTGTACATTGGTGCAATCATAGGGCACAATTTGCTTCATATATAATCAGAAATATTTTGATTGTACTGTGAGAGACAGCCTTCATGGCATTTTCTTGATCACTATATAAAGACATTGATACTCTACATTTAACAAGTTTCACCAGTACCCTGCTAAGATGCACCATAGGTGTGATCCCACCTAACTGCCTCATCTTTATAATTTTCATTAAGTGATGGATTTCTGACAATTTGTAATGATCTTCCTATAGGTAACAGGTGTTTGGAGAGTGTTTTTCTCCCAATGTAAAAGTTTAACTGAATATATTTTTGCTGTATTTGTTATTTTTCTATAGTTTTTTAAATTATTAGTAGAAACATTTTATTGGATAATTACAGTTAGGGATTTGGAAAGAATTTTCTTGAGGCAAATTTGCAGAATTGTTACCATTTTAAAATTTTCTTATAACTTGTGTTTCAATATCATTGTTCATTGTCCCTCTTTTCTTTACACCGCTTTCTATGGGTATTTCTTAGGGTTTTGAACACCGAAGTGTTATATGTAAAAACCTAGAAAAGTGCCTGGCATATAGGATATTTTACACAAATGACTACATCTACTCCATCCTTTTCTTTCTCTTTATTGTCTTTTTCTTCCTTATCATCATTGTTAATAATCCGTAGCAAGCTCAGGATAGAGAAATCTAATTATCCGCTGTGTAAAGTCAGGGGGTAGGCTGGACTTAGTATGCTCAGGCTGCTGTAACAAACTGTCATTGGCTGAGTGGCTTAAACAATAGACACTTATTTCTCAAGTTCTGGAGGCTGGGAAGTCCAAGGTAAAGTTACGGGATAATTAGGTTCCTGGTTCCCGGTTCCTGTCTTGCAGATGTTTGCCATTCTCTGGTCTTCCTATGGCAGAGGGAGAGAGAACTCTTTTCCTCTCCTGACGAGGGCGCTAATCTCATTATGGGAGCCCTATCCTCATGACCTCTTTTAAACTTAGTAATCAACTGGTTTCCAATTCCATGTATCCTCACATTGAGGGTTAGGGTTCAATATTGGGGCACACAATTTTGTTCATAGTACCCAGAATACCTTGTTAGCTATTTTTTTCCAGGCATGAGAGGATACAAAAAAGTGAGGCTATGGAGAATTAGAAAATAATATATAAGGGTGAATAGGGGGTAATCAAAATTAGAATCTGTGATGGTTATTGGTGTTATTTAATGTCTCCCCCTGCCCCCCGTTGGTTATTTGATAGACTTCCTTGTCCTAATTCTTGTGGAGGGGGGTCATATAACTTCTTTAGGCCATTAAATTGTGAGTAGAAGTTTTGTGTGAAATCCTCCAAAACTCTTGTTCTGTTTATCACAATGACTAGTTATTGTGAATAGCTGCTCTCACAGCCTTAGTTCTTGGGTGACGATGATACACAGGGCACCCCTGCCAATCTCCGGTGATGTACGCTGTGATCAAGAAATAGACCGTAATTATTTTAAGCTTCTGAGATTTAGGTGTGATTTACTATTACAACAGAATATAGCCTGTCCTGACCATTAAAGACTGTTTTGATAGGTTTTGAGAACTGGAATGTCAGTCAGTAGGATAATTATCAAGTATGGAAATGGGGTTGGGGATGAGATAGATGCCAAAGGCTATGATGCTAGGAGGCAGGAAGCAAAGAAAGCCTTCAGAAGTGTGTAAAAACTCAAGGTTGGTCCTGGACAAAAAGTGGAGGGAGGGGTTGGGTCTCTGCCCAATGGCACCTCTCCTCAAAAAATGTCAGAAAAGTAGCCAGGCATTGTGGCGGGCGCCTGTAGTCCCAGTTACTCGGGAGGCTGAGGCAGGAGAATCGCCTGAGCCCAAGAGTTGGAGGTTGCTGTGAGCTGTGATGCTATGGCACTCTACCGAGGGCAATAAAGTAAGACTCTGTCTCTACAATAAAAAAAAAAAAAAAAAAGAAGTTGGAAAAGTGATACAACTATCAGAAGTCTCTGAAACTAGTGAAACATGTTTAACTCCTTTATCAATGTGAAAATAATAATTTTAAAATCCATTTGGAAAATAAATACGTAGGAAAACCAGAATTTAGGAAGAACTACAGTGGAGGCTTTTTAGATTGTTCAGTCCCCCAGAAAGTGGTTCCTTTTCCTGTCGCACATGTTCAGAATTGCACCAGTCACACCACACGTGATTTGTGCATATCATAATTTTTGTCAGTTCCACTTGTGATAACCTCTTTGAAGTATCACCTTTCCCGTGGGTCCCACGTGGGCACAGTACTTAAATTGCAACCTTTCTCCATCCTTTCCCTCCACAGTCCTGAGCTCCGAACGTGCTCCGTTTCCCCTGCAGTGTTTAGCACTTCCTCTAGTTTACTTATTTCATATGTTTACTGTTCCAGTTTGTTTCCCCACATCAGAAGGTAAGCACCACCAAAGTAGCAAAGTTTTGCCCATTTTGTTCAGCGCTTGATCCGTAGCGAACTGCAGTACATTCATGAGGGAGAATCAGGAGGACAGCCTGGACGTGGCTAACTCCCACGGGGTTCAAGGAAGAGCAATTGAATCTGGTGCAGCTGTGCGGCATTAACCACGTTTTAAAGTCACAACTTGAGTCTCTTGACCTTGGCCCCCAGCTCTGACAGTAGATCCAGTGAAACAAAATCAAGCACTTTTGTGAAATCTTCAATATGTCATGTTGCAAGACTGAATTTTGCAGGTAGACAAAAAATGGGGAAGAATACGTATAGGCTTTGGAGACAAACCATTTCACTGCTGTCTATTAGATGAGTGACTTTGGGCAAGTGTCCTAACCCTGGAGCCCAAATTCTCCCCTTTGCAAAATTGGAATATGATGTACGGGGCACATGTTGGGTGGACTAAGTAACACAAAGTCATGAGAAAGTTCTTAGCACACAGTAGGGGTTATTTTGCAGTGATTCTCCTCTCTTTCCCCTCCTCACCATAAAACACCTCTTGTCATGTTTTTATTTAATATTACCTTATGTATTTTCAATTTAATCTGATTTTTGGTTCCTACTATCCTTTTGTTAGATTATTTTAATCATCTATTGGTAAGGTAAAATTCATCAATGTGTAGGTCACTAGGAAAGTTTTGAGACAGGATGTGCTATGGCCCCTTATTTTATCTTCAAGAAGCACAGGCGACAGCATCTTTTCTGATTCACCTGCGCAAGTTTCAACTTGGTCAGCTTTTTGGGGTTGCTGAGAGGGCTTCATTTGTTTCCATGCAGATTTTACATTTCTTGATTTTTGTGTATCTCAAAAGAGGGCTTGGGGAATAGCTCTGAATTTCCTTCATGTTTCCTTTTTTTTTTTTCCACAGAAGATGATTTGTCTTCATCTCATCATCCAAACATTAGTAATGTTATCCTCATTAGTTGACATTTTAGACTTTAGGGCTGCAGAGAATCAGTCCCTTCCTTTTGCATTCTAAGTATCTGCATCTGTGAAGTCGCAAAGAGAAGGAAAGAATTCAACGTGACTCCTTGTTGAGTCCCTTTCCTACCATACTACACTTTCATCTCAGCAAAATGAAATTATTTCATAGAAATGGAAAATAGAATTTTGGTTTCAGCTGGCAACATGACAATGTTGACACAAAGTTTATCACATGCATTTTTACCTTTGTGACTAGGTAATGCCCACACAGTGTCCTGAAGGTGTACTCACCAGGGAGTCTCCCCTAGTCCCGTCCCCAGCCACCGCGAGCCAGCTCGGCTCTGCGCATATGTTCCCTGTGTTCTTTGGTTAGTTTGCCCAAGTGGCAATATATAAATAATATGTAACTTTTATGTGCTTTGCCCCTTTCACTTAAAAATGTGAAAGTAATATTTTGTAAGTGACATGCATTTGCTTCTGAGAGCTCTTGACAGCTCTCCTTTCTCCCAGGTGTTATTAATTAATTGATTTATTATTTCATTGTCTTAGCCCTACTGCTATAAAATAACAGTGACTTACTTCTCACATTTCCGAAGGCTGAAAGTTCAAGTCCAGTGTTGGTGAGGGCTGTTCTTTCTGTTTCCAGGATGCCACGTTGTTGGTTCCCCCTGAAGGGATGCATGATGTGTTTGTTCACGGTGGAGGGGATGGGAAGGCGAAAAGAACTGCTGTCTGTGTGAAGCTTCTCTGATAAGGGCCTCAGTCCCACCCAGGAGAGAGGAGCCCTCCAGACCTAATCACCTCCTACAGGCCCCACTTCTTAATACTGTTTCACTGGCACAAATGTATTGCAATTATTTTGGTTTTGTTTCTACCTTATGTATTTATTGGCACTTACAAGTTTGATGTTCAAGGTTAACATTTGTTTGAAATCTTGAAAAAGTCAATTCCTTTTGATAATGATTTCTTTGTCTTAGAAATCGTTAGTGTCTGCTGATTTTGTAATTCTTTTTCTCAATTTTTTTAGTTCAATTAGACAGGATATTTATAGATGATTATCTCCTATTTGGCTTTTTTTTTTTTTTTTTAACAGGTCTTCTTGCTTTACTTTTTTGCTTATAGTTTTATATGAGTGTGTTACAATTTCTTTCAATGTCCTGTGCTTGCAGGCCAGGTTCTCAACTTTGGCTACACTGGATTCACTTGGGAAGCTTCCAAAGTGCTGACCGTTGGGCCCCACCTGGCTCTGGGGTGTGGTCTGGGCACCTGGATTTTAAAAGCTGCTCAGGTGATTTGGCTTTGCAGCTCAGGATGAGAAACCCTTGGCTGATGGTATTTGGAGGTGACTGAAACATGACTTCTTGGCTTTTGGAAAGTAGGTAACTGGCTAAATTGAGTGCTGTTCTGTCATCTCCAATCTCCTGCTTAGAATAAAGTGAAATAATTAGAATTGCCATGGTAGACCGAACTTCCCGAGTTTGTTCAAGCACTTTTCCTGAACCATAAATGGAATTTAGTAAGGTCTACACTGTACATGGATAGAATGATTTTATGAACTTTAAATTTCTGTGTGGCTGGAGGAAGCGAGGAAAGTTCTTATTTTGAGCTCTATGCCCATCAAAGTTGTTTGGCGCATTATTTGAGTCAGAAATGTACAAATTTGTTTTTAGAGTCTAGTAGAGTTAGGCAAACATTGTTTTCAAGGTCTTGTTGACTTTGTCACCTACTTTCAATGTAATAAGGTACTCTGTTACCATAAAGGGGACCTTTGTTTACTCCAGTAACAAGATGTTGGATGAGAACTTGTAAACTCAGTTACCTCTCTGAAGTATCAGAAAGCCTCCAGAAAGAAACTGAACTAAACGGTAGGCTGCCCCTTTCTTTCATTCTGAGAAGTAATCTAGTCTGTTTCCAGCTTGGAATTAGGAGTTGAGATCAGTTTAGACATGTTTTACTGTGAACTCACTATTTGGTTTGAAGTATTGTGAATTCCCAGAATACTGCCATGTCTTACAGTGTGGACTGCAGTAGTGTTGCCGACTTCTCATTTATCTGTATCCTCTGTTAGTGTGGTGGCTGAAAATCTTGGATCTAAATGAATAGAATAGATAATCAGGCAAAAATGGGTCTGAATTCTAGGTTTTCTAAGCTGTGTTGCCTTGATTAATTTCATTTACCAGATTCGGCTTCTATGTCTAGAAAATGGGGAGAAAGGATCCCTAAGTTCAAAGTTTGTTAATGAGATAAAATATTTTAAATAATTAACACAGTGCATATGCTCAGTTGGTCTGTAATAAATAATATTTCCCTAGTTTTGATATTAAATTATACTAGGAAATTGTTCTAGTAAAAAATAGCTGAGAATAAATAAGATTTAAATTTTTTTAAATAATGAAACATGAATGATGAATATTTGGTTTGATGTCTATAAATCACATTTTATGTAGCTGAATTTCTGGATATATCTTAATTTCTGATAAGCCTTCTGATAAATTTCTGACAATGGCATCGACATCTACCTTTATTTATCATAACAAGCTTTGTAATTTTTCATTTTACAAAAGCTCCAATATTCTTACAAAAAGAAGACGAAACTAGAAAGTTGATAGTATAGATGGGGCATATAGTATAGTTAAGGCATAAATACCTAGGTTCATATAGGTACAATCAAAATATTTGATATGTAGCCAAAATCAAGTTAGTTCATTCATTATTGCCTTCCTCTGTGTGTCCAAACAAGGTCCTCCCAGCAATGACTACCCCTCCCATTTTCTGCCCTTCAAACTCGTTCTCATTGTTCAAGGCACAATTCAAGTGTGGGCTGCGTGGGGAAGCCGGTTCCTCTTCCCCCTTACAGAGGAGCCACTTCTCTGCATTGTGGCCACAAGCAGCCTCTTGGCACTTGTTTCCTGCCTCCTGTTAAAAGCAGGGAGATGGCTGTGTTTCAGGCCTTGGGGTGAGCATTGTGTGGGTTCTGGGTTAAAGGACTCTGGCTCTGACACCGGAAAGATCTTAATTTTAGTCTGTACTTCAAGCTTATTTCCTTGGTATAGATAGACAAACAGTATTTATTTTTTTCTGAGCTCAATTTACTTATCTCTAAGATGGCAATAAAAGCATCTATTGTTCGTCTATGGTATATTTTTTATTGCATGTAAATATTTGACCGGACTTAAACTTCTCCACTAAATTCTCTCAGGACAGAAAACCATCGCTTGATACTTTGCACAAGTTTCAATAAATAGATTACAGGATATTTGTTGATTGATCACAGTGACTTTTACTTGACTTTTAAAAAGCATCATATTGGCATATGTCAAAGAATTTCCTAACAGTTGTTTTCTAAATGACTTTATTTTAAAATCCCTGCAGGTACTTTCTAATCCCATAACTTCAGTGTCCTGAAATCTGAGAATTCGACCAAGATAATATGATAAGAACGTTCAGTGATTTGGGGCCGTATCCTACTTAGACTTATGTGGAACCTGCAGATTTCCTGAGCGCCTTGTACAGCAGCACACACTACTTGCTACTCAGCACAGGTGATAATGCCATCTCTGCCTCAAGAAGGAGGTAAGCAGATAGACCACGTTACAAAACATGGCTCATCGTTGCTGTTCTTTTTTTAAGTATTGAAAATTAATCGGGGGCCTTTAAAGTGTCAGAATTTATAATTTTACTCCACGTAGGAGGTGATTTATGTTCTGTGGTTTGGATTTGTTTTTTTTTTTTGTTGTTGTTGTTGTTATTTCAGTGATATCTGATTGTTTTACATTTCTTTAAAAGTTATTCAGGGACCCTCTCCACTGGATCTGAATACAGAATTACCTTATCAAAGCACAATGAAAAGGAAAGGCAGAAAGAAGAAAAAGAAGGGAACCATTACAGCAAATGTTGCTGGGACAAAGTTTGAAATTGGTAGGTTTCCTTGGAAACATGGGATTTTCATAATTGTTGGAAAAACTGGTTTGGTGTCAAAAGCAATGTAGAAATTCAGAGAGATAACTATCTTTTATGTAATGGATTTTTAAATGCCTTCTATAAAATTTCTGACATGTTAGGGGATTACTTTTCTATGCAGTGGAGGATGGTATCCTTAAGAAGACACCAACTAATTCCTAAAATTTCAGTTAAACAGAAAGAAATGCAATTAAATAGCTTAGCTGAAAAAGGACATTTGAATACCTGACATTGTATTTTTCTTTGTATTTCTCTTTGGAGTTTAGCTTTGTCACCTCTCTGAGCTTTGAATTTCATAATAAAAGAGATTTAATTTTGTCTGACCTTCCAAATTTGATTTAGTGAATGTAAAGAAAAATGACTCTTTCCCCATATTCTTATATAACCTGAATGTTCCTTGCCTATGGGTTTGTATGTACATCGATACCTAAATTAATGTGGCTCATTACATTTCTTCCCCCAATAACTGCCAAGAGTTTCCTTTATTCCATCAAAGTCTTCCAGTTATTTCTCAGAGAACCTGACAATATATCTCATATACTCAGGAACAGGTGTGCTTCTGACCCGCTCGTCTGAATTTCTTACTGTTTTCTGCTGGTGCGCTAGGTGAAGCCATTCCCTGGGCTGTGTTGCTATTGCCCTGGCCCTTCATGGGACTCTCGGTGGGAGTCCTCAGGATGCCCTGGTGGTCTGCAACAGATGAGAGAGGAATGGCCTTTCCCCCAACTCTGGTGTTAGTACATGGTCACCCAGGACTTGAGTAAAACCCCCAAGTTTCACCAAGCCTCTCATGGACAACAGCAACTTGAACCCAATAGTTCCTGACCCCATTTGTCCCCAATCACTGTCTTCTTTTGTGCCTGTATTCTGGCCACTATTGCATAAAAAATCCTTTCTTTTCAGCCAAAAAATAATCAAAAGCCTCTAGGACTTGAGACAAATAGGTGTCTGGTTGTCAATTTTGTACTTGAACTAAATTATTTGAACATTTTCTCCTCATATATGTGTACAGGGTAGTAGTAAAAAGAAAATGTTTAGAAACAAGACATTCAAGCCCTGCTATATAGATCACACTCCTCTTGTAAGATGCAAGATCCTGTTGGAAGCCACCAGTTATCCTCAATGTTTTGCTTATCTTTGTTCTAAACTTGAAATTCAAAGGAAGAAAATGTCAATATACTAATTGTGAGATCTAGATCACAGAGCAATACGTAAACGGTTTGCCCTAAAAAGGAAGCTTTCCTGTGAGCGTAAATGTTTTCATTTAGAGGGTCAAAGCTCTGGAAGGCCGGCATTCAAATCTCTCCTGTGAATTCTGAATTCATTATTTCATATCCTGAGTAAACACAGATGAGTTGGTTTTAAGAGCTAAAAATAATTTGAACTAGGGTAGTGGAAAGTATAGGATAGGTCTGATGACCGGGGATATTTTCACCTTTGCTCTTTTGTACCTGGCCCAAGGTCACAAAAAAACTTCAAAGGTGCATTTTCCTGAATAGAGGTGTTGTCTCAGCTGTTGGTGTTTTCACTGTGCCGTAAATAAATACCATCCCTTTGGCAGTTTTGTGTACCTGTTAAATCTGAGAGGATGGAAACGGAAGATTCGGGGTGCTGCCTACAAACAGTTCTCAGTTACTTTTGAGTATAATTTGACCCTAGATAAACTTGTGACAAAATATAATAAAAAGGTTATGCTGTAACTAGTGTATATTTTCAAATGAAGAACTTGGAATCAGAATTTATATATATATATATACACACACACATAAATGTTTCCAGAATGAATGAATTTCAGAAGTATTTTAATTCTTACCTTACCTGTTTACTTGCAGTCCGTTTAGTAATAGATGAAATGGGATTTATGAAAACTCCAGATGAGGATGAAACTAGTAACCTTATATGGTATGATTCTGCTGTGCAACAGGAGAAAATTGCAGAGCTGCAAAATTACCAGGTGGGAAATTAATTATGGCCAATTATTGGAATGGGGGAATTCTAACTTGCTTGAAGTACCTTTTTTGTTGCTCTCTATTTGTATCACTCTTTGAATGAAGCCTTTATCCTTGTCAAATGTAACTTTCAATCCCTTTCTGTCTTTAAGGAAGAATTGATAGAAAAAACTTTTTCCTACGAGGATGCCTGTATGACACTTAAACATGGACTAGGTTGCGTAGGGGATTAGGATGTGAAGAAACGTCATGTCATGTATACGTCATCTGGCTTCATTCTTTTATTTTTAAAATTCAATACAGACTTACATTTAGAAGAAAATTAGTCATCAAACTAAAAAGTCCAACAGATATATAAGGAATTTTAGATAATTGGCAGCTTATTTAGACCTTCTTCATCTGTCAGTAGAGAGGGTAATAAAAAAATTGACCATAAGGAGCAAATATAATTCCATTATTTCACTAATGCCTGTGTGCATATGTGTATGAACATAGTCAATCTAGAAAACCAAAAGTAACTTGGATATTGAATTAATCACTTAACATAGAAAATTATAACTTTATCATCTACATAAACACCCTTTTCTGATTTCTTTGAGATTTTGCAATTTCATTCTCTGATTATCATAGATTCTTGAATTTCACAAGTTCATTGTAGTCATTTAATTTTAAATCTTTTACAGTAATAATTGTCAGTTTGTTAAAACATAAAACTCGTAAGATGGCTAAAACTATTTTATAGTGTCAATGAATTGATTCATTAAGTCAATGTGAATATTAATATTTACCTTTTTATTTTCCAGAGGATCAACCATTTTCCGGGAATGGGGGAGATCTGTAGGAAGGATTTCTTAGCAAGAAATATGACCAAGTAATCTTCGTTTTCTTATAATAGAGAAGACCTGTTGAAAGCTTATGTTATGAATATTATAGTGTTGTCTTCCACAGGTCACGCTGATTGGAAATGATATTTAGATGAAACTATGTCTCTCACTTTGCCTGGGGGCTAACTAAGGGTCAGGAGGATGAAGATCTTGCACAGAATCAGATAGTTAATGCCAGAGTTAGATGGGAATCCCAGTCTCCAGAACACTTGTGCTACAACTTGCTATCCCCTAGCAATGGAGGTTTTTCTTTTAAAACCTCCGTTAAAGAGGTTATGTGTATGTGGCATTCAGTAGCTACTTACTTGTTTTCAGTTAAATGTTGCAGTACGTAATTTGTTGCATTACATGTGTGTGTGTGTGTGTGTGTGAGTGGGGGATATTGAACATCTAATATGTGCCAGGCGTGCTCACACACGCCTGATACATGTTGTGCTTTCCCAGGTATATACATGCTCATATGTTTCTCTCTGAGAACTACATTTAGAGCAATAATCTACTTTCATGAGGAAAACTGTTAGCAGGTACCCAAATGTTTTACCAGATAAACTGCAGATTTTGTTTCCAGTTTATATTTATATTGTTTAGGGTTTCTCTTTCTTTTTGTCTTTTTTTTTTTTCTTAGTTTAAGGGAGTTGAGTGATAAACTGAGAGAATTTTTTCAGAAGAAGACTCTTCACAAAGTTTAGTAAACTTATATGTATCATTAAGGCACTATTAGCATGCTTCCACCGGAAAGTTTATAAGTTTGCATATGTTCATTCAATAAATACTTTTTGCATGTCTACTTTATGCCCTAAGAGACTGACAATTTTTAGTTAAAGAAGATACTAACATAGGAAGACCTAGTCCTTGCCAAGAACTCACATTCTAGTGAAGGAGAAAGACTAAGACACACAGTTCAGTTTGATGAGGCCACATTTGAGGACAAGTCAATGTCGGGTGATGCCAGAGATGGTGGAAAAGATCATTTTGGGGAGGCCAGGGAAGGCTTTCTGGAGAAGATGAAATACTAGATAGACACCGAAAAGTACAAAGGGTACCTTTGAGAAGAGGGTAAGAAGATTGTAGGCAGAGACATCAGTGGGAGAAAATAATATGTTGGTTTGAACGAACATGATGTGTTTGAGGACCTATAAACATTTTCTGTGGCTTCTTTCTGTTGGGAGGCTCAACCTAAGATGGTGCTGGTGACAGAGGTGCAGAGGCCAGTGTGTTTATGCCATGCTTTGTTTTATTTTATCATTCATCTCTTTACGCACCATACATTTGTTTATCCCCCTGAGAGAAGTGAGGAGTTATTGGATGAGTTTAAGCAGAGGCATGATACTTTAGAAAATTGTGGAGGCATTGTGGGCAGTGCATTCAGTGTTAGGGCTGGAGGAGGAAAGCCTGGGAGGAGTTGATTGTCAACATCTGGTAGAAATAATAAGCAGTTAATAAACCAAAAGAAAGGGAGTGGGAATGGGGAAGGGAGACCACGTCTGAAAGATGTTAAGGAGACAGGACTGGTAAGACGTGAAAACTGCTGTGATGTGAGGTGTGAAGCTTGGAAGGGGAAAGTCTCTAACATGAATTCCGGGTTTTTGGCCTCAGATGTTATGTAGATTTTATGATTTATTAACAGAGGGATTATGAGGAAAAGAAAGGATGCCAGAGAAAAGGGACTTTAGACATGTGTTTACTTGCCATTTAACATATACTGTATTTATTATCTACTGTGTTCCCAGCATGGTGCTGGGCTGACTTAACTAGGGTTCCCTACAACACTTGGTTGCAGGATATGATAGGTGCTATGAGGTAGAGGTACTTAGTCCTACCCTGCTGTGTCATAAAGGAACTCTGACCTAGTTAGGAAGGTATGGGAGAGAGTTGCCCTGAGAAAGGCACATGGAAACTAAAGTATTTATGATGAGCAGGAGTTTACTGGTAAAGATGGTAGGTAAGAGCCATCCAGCCAGGGACAACAGCAGGAACTGATGTTACATGGGGGGTGAAAACGTGAGGAGTCAAGATACTGAAATAATGCCCAGTGCAGCTGGAGCAGAGAAAGATGGATGGGGAATAGAGAGAGATAAGCTGAAGGGTAGTGGTCAGAATTAGGGTCTTAGCGCCATTGGGGAGGTGGAGGTGAATGGTGATATGGTAATCCGACTCGGTCGGGAGAGGTAAGAGGATAAAAAGGTAGACCCATTAGTAGGCTACCGCACATAGGCAATTTCTTATTCCATGGAGTTCTTGGAATTCTCCCAAAGGAAAAAGTGGTTTTTATTGTATAAAATTTTGTGGTTCAGTAATATAACTAACTATCCAGTAATATAACTAAGTTAAGTAAATTACTTATTTAATGTAAATTCTTAAGTCTATGACAGAACCAAGAGCAGAAATGATCTCACAGTCTCAAATTCCTAAGTAAAACCTTTTGTCTCCTGTGATTTGTGATAGATGCCTCAATGGAATAAGGTATTTCACTTCCACGTATGTGTGCTTGAATTTTTTTTCAAACCTACATATGAAAGTACAGTACCATTTGTTAATACCGAATCATTAGTTTTAAACTATGTTCTTCTAATCAAAGCTTTAACTTGATCTAACTTCATGTCATTAATAAATATATAAATACATTCAAAAGTATTGGAAGCAAAATCAAGGATATGACCACTGTTACAGTGCTTCTTTCAGTTTTTTTTTTTTTTTTGGTATATGTAAATTTTCAAAACAGTCAAAATTAGTCTGTTTTATACTGAGATTTTTAGCTTATTGGCTTAATCTGGATTTGAAAGATAAATATTTTACTTTGCATAGAAGTAATATAACATTTTTACAGGATCATCTTGAAAGACCACTTGAAATATGTTTATGAGCCTCCAGTTGTGAGAGCCAAGGGACTTAGCTTAGTCTCAGAATTTAGGGCTTACTTCTGTACGTACTTTACACCACGATTCTATTTTAATTTTTACCAATCTTATTCGGGGATAATCTCTACTCATCTATAAAAGACTTACATAAATTTAGAAAAGAAAATCTGATTTTCTTTATTAGATAATTTTTTAAAACCTTTCCCATCATTTCTTCATTTTTATTGGGAATCAAAAAAATAAGTCCTTTTTACCCAATGTTGTCCCTAAATTACATATCAAATGGGCAACCTAATTTTTAGTGATTGTAAAAGTATCAGAACATACATTGTAGTTATAAAACCACATGCACAGGTAATTCACATTAAAAAAAACAAAAAACCCTGTTGACTCAGAGGCTTTCACAGGGTTTTCTCAGAAAAATAAACTCTAGAAAATAGCAAAACCTGCTCCTATAGGTGACCCAGAGATTCAAAATCATGTTTAAAGAAACTGTACATGTCATTTGGTCTTGTCAATTTCCTACTTCCTACCCCTATCTCCCAGAGGCAGAGTTAATGACTTCCTTTCACATGTTACCTCGTCATATATACCTTTAGTGTACGTATCACATTGTTTTGTAATTAATAGCTATCTGTAAATTCCTTGGGGGTAGAGACCACTAATTTATCTTAATATCTCAAGCATCTAACATGCACTGTATACTCACATAAATGTTTTGATATACTGGTATGCAAATGAGGGCATATTAGGGCAGAGATTTTGTCTAGTTTTTCCAGTGATGTATCCCAGTGTCATGAACAGTGTCTAGCATTGACTAGGCACTTAATAGACAGTTATTAAATGAGTGAATAAATGAATACATAAATGAAACCTTGAGGTAATTTAAATCTTTGTGGTAAATTATCAGTACCACAAAGAAAGTAAATTTATAAAAATTTGAATAAAAATTATTTTTCCTATTGTGTCTAATTTACAGAATGATCAAGTCTCGGCCTCTGGATTATACCTTTGTTCCTCGAACATGGATCTTCCCTGCTGAATACACTCAGTTTCAGAACTATGTGAAAGAGCTGAAGAAAAAACGGAAGCAAAAAACTTTTATAGTAAAACCAGCTAATGGTGCAATGGGTCATGGGTAAGTTTTTTTAACCTGGAATATGCAAAAATTAAAAATCTTCAAAGAAAAGAATAAATTAGTAATTAATTATTCATGGTTGGGTACAAGATGAAAAAAATAATAAAATAGATTTCTGACAATTGCTGTTTTGGAACTAAATACTTATTGAGCCTGATTCTTTTACCCTTTCCCACAGGCTTCAGGAATTCAACTTAAAAATTAAATCAACAGTTTGTCAGACTTCAATAGGATAAAACCATTAGAGGGAAAAAACCCTATTTTCTATTTTTTTCTAAAACATAAAACTCTCATTTATAATTTTGATAGATTTGGAGAGTAAAATCAGTAGCTACAGTGGAGCTAAAATTGACTTAGAGAAAGAAATGGAAAGGGAATTAACTCTTTTCATAGCTAGAAATCTTGAAGCAAAATATATTATCGTCTTCACTTTATAAATAAGTTTTTTCTTTATGTATCCATGGTAATTGGATTGAAAACGAGTAGAACACATTTTAAGACAAAGTGCCAAGAACTAGACTTGTTAACTGAGAATAGAATGTGCAATTTAATATTCCTTTTCCTTTTGCTTACTTATGTTTAGTTTTCTGCAGTGTACTTTTTCAAAGAGAATGTGGCAGGGATTGCTTTTACTAAAATACACTTGAGTCATTTTGATTTTTTATTTTAAAATACTACAGGAAAAGGAGGATGTTTGGATATGTAACTACTAGGCAAATTATTTTTCACAAATTCCCTTTAACTTTTAATCATAACTTACTAATTCAATCATACATTATTTTAAAATGTGATTTGCTGATTTAAAAATAAACAATGTGTTTATTTTTAAATAATTGTTTATCAATTGCTTAATGTTAAAGTTGGCTTCCTATATGTTAATATCAAAGGGAATTTTGGGGGGAGGAATAATTTAATTTCATATTCTTCTGAATTTTAGTGTTAAAAATTTAATGTTAAGGGGTGGCACCTGTGGTTCAGTGGGTAAGGCACAGCCCCATATACCGAGGGTGGCAGGTTGAAACCCTGCCTTGGCCGAACTGCAAAACAGAAAACTAGCCGGGCGTTGTGGAGGGCGCCTGTAGTCCCAGCTACTCGAGAGGCTGAGGCAAGAGAATCGCCTAAGCCCAGGACCTGGAGGTTGCTGTGACTCCCGGCACTCTACTGAGGGCGATAAAGTGAGATTCTGTCTCTATAAAAAAAAAAAAAAATTAATGTTAAAATAGTTATAATTATATGTATTTATATTTAATGTTATAACATTATAAATAAGTAATAATCTTATTATTTCTTTTGATGATAAAATAAAAAATAGCTGGAAAAGCAGAGAACTGAAAGAGCATTCTGTGTTCCCAGGGCTTATCTCATGTAATGCAGTAGTACCTAGGTAAAGGGCATCTCTCCTGTCTGTTAGACGCATCTATTTCTTTGCTAATCTTCTACTTATTCAATCCATTATTGAAAGTGGAGTTTTGAAGACCTCAACTATTAGGCTATTTCTTCCTTCAATTCTATTAATTTTTGTTTTATATATTTTTAGAGCTTTGTTGTTAGGTGCATAAATATTTATAATTGTATTCTCAATGAATTCACTTTTTAACATTATAATATGTCACTTTTTTGTAACAGTTTTTGCTTATAGTCTATTTTGCTGATACTAATACAGTATAGCATTCCAGGTTACTGTTTGCTAGTAGTATGTTTTCCGTCTTTTCACTTTTAACCTGTTTGAGTCTTTGACCTTAAAGGGAGTCTCATGTAAATAGCATATCATTGGACTGTGCTTTTTAAAAGATTCTTTCTATCAAGGTCTGCCATTTACTGCAGAGTTGATCTATTTATATCTAAGCAATTACTGCAAAAGAGTGATTTACTCCTGCCATTTTGCTGTTTGTGTTATGTATGCTTTCTATATATTTTATTCCTTAATTCCTCTATTATTTGTCTGTTTTGTGTTAGGTATTTCTTACTTTAGTTGCCTTGTCATTTCTTTTACATTGAATTTTTGAATTTTTTTAGTGTTTGCCCTGGGATTACAATTAATGTCTTAATTTATGACAGTCTAGTCTATAGTAGTATCAACTTAGGTCAATAATGTACAAACCTTTTTTCTTACATAGATTCACTCCCTTTATGTTGTTATTTTTCCGTGTCAATCAGCCTAGATTTATAAGTATTCTGTTACACAGTGGTCCTTTAAGTCATTAGGAGAAATGAGAAATTATGAACCTAAATTGTGCTAATAGTGACTTTTATATTTACCTAGGTAGTTAACTTTCTTTGGTGTTCTTTGATGGTTTTATTATTATATATCTTGGTGTAGATCTCTTTGAGTTTATCCTATTTGAAGTTAATTGAGCTTTCTAGAAGTGTAAATTAATGGTTTTTAAAAAAATTAAATTGGGAAGTTTTCTTCAGAAAGGAAAGGAAGGAAGAAAAGACTTCCTTTGAGAGGAGTCTCACTCTGTTGCCCCGGGCTAGCGTGTTACAGTATGAACCTAGCTCATAGCAAACTCAAACTCCTGGGTTCAAGTAATCCTGCTCCCTTAGGCCTCCTACTAGCTGTGACTATAGGCACCCACCACAACACCCAGTTAGTTTTTCTATTTTTAATAGAGAGGGCATCTCACTCTTGCTCAGGCTGGTCTTGAGCTCCTAAGCTCAAGTGATCCTCTTGCCTTGGCATCCCAGAGAGCTAGAATTACAGGAGTGAGCCACTGCGACTGGCCTGCCATTATTTCTTTATTTTATTTATTTATTTTCTTCTTTTACTTTCCTCCTTCTGAAATTCCTGTTATGTGTATATGGCTATTCTTGATGGTATTTCATAAGTTTCTTAGGCTTTATTTTTCTTTATTTTTTTCTTCAGTCTAGACAATCTCAGTTGGCTTACGTTCAACTCCACGCTTACGCATTCCCAGATACACCATTTAGCTACTTTATTGAATTTTTTATTTCATTTACTATATTTTTCAATTCTAGAATTTTTGTTTGGTTTCTTTATTTTTTGCCAAATTATTTCTGTCACTACTGATATTCCCTGTTTGGTGAGATATTTCTTCTGATGGTTTCCTTCAGGACTTTGTACATTGTTTCCTTTAGCTCTTTGAACAAATGTTAAAAAGTTGATTCTCTAGCAATATCTCGATGACAGTTTCTTTCAATTGATAATTTCCCTGTATATAGGCCATACTTTCTTTTTTCTTTCCATGCCTCAGTTTTGTTTTTTTTTTCGAAAACTAGACATTTTGAATATTATAATGTGGCAACCTTGAATTTAGACTCTCCTCTTTTACAGGGTTTGTTGTTCCTGCTTATTGTAGTAGTTGCTTTTTGTTTAGTAACCTTTCTGAACTATGTTTTTGAAGTCTGTTTTTTTATTGTGCATTGCCACTAAAGTTCCTGTTCTGTTAGCTCAGTGGTCAGCTAGAAATTGGACAATGATTTTCTTAAGTGCTTGTAATAACAAACAAATAACAACAAAATGGCCCAATCTTGGCAGAAGGGCTATGTGTGCTTGTTGAAGGCATCCCTGTAGCACACAGGCAGGCAATTTACACCTCTGTCTCAGCGCTCACTCCCTGCTTGTGCAGAGAGGGGCAGTTAGCCGAGGTGAGAGCGTAGAGCCTTCTCTGTTCTTACTTGAGCATGCACCTGGTCCTGGGCATACAAATGGTCTTCTAGATTCACAGGCATATGTCAGAGCTTTTCAAAATCCCAAAGGCTCTCATTCCCCAAACTTTCTTCTCTGTCTTTTTAGTTGGCCTATTGCTTGCTCCTACTGTTGCCCAGGCCTTTAAATGTTTTCAGCAATTGTCCCTCAAGGTAGGTTCCTCATCACTAGTAGAGATCCACTTTAGGATCTGAGGTCCTCCAGGGAGCCACTAGAGAGATCAAAATGAACAACCTGAAAAATAACGCCCATTCTGCCCACTCTAAGGCTGGTACTTGTACTGAGAATGCAGGCTGTTCAAGGCTACCAGTGAAATGGGAGTCGTTGATGGGACAAGATTAAATTGAAATGCAACAAAGTTCTTTTACACAGATTTAGCTGTTTTTTCTTAATGAAATGTTCTTTGGCTGTTGTAAGCCTTCACTTGATTTGGGGGATTATAAAAAGTTAATTCTGAAATTTGGCTCGGTGCCTGTGGCTCAATGGCCTAAGGCGCCAGCCACGTACACCTGAGCTGGTGGTTTTTGAATCCAGCCTGAGCCTGCCAAAAAAACAATGATGGCTACAACCAAAAAATGGCCGGGTGTTGTGGTGGGCACCTGTAGTCCCAGCTACTTGGGAGGCAGAGGCAAGAGACTCGCTTGAGCCCAGGAATTGGAGGTTGCTGTGAGCTCTGATGCCACATCACTCTATCCAGGGTGACTTGGGGCTGTCTCAAAAAAAAAAAAAAAATCTGAAATTTTTTTGCTCTTCATTGCTTTTGTGGAGGGACAGACTTTTGGAGTCCTCTATGTCAATATTTTCTTCTTGAGTATATCTATAACTTTTAAAATATCTTGCCTTTGTATAAAATTATTCTTTTTATTTTTTCTTTAAATTTAGGATTTCTTTGATAAGAAATGGTGACAAACTTCCATCTCAGGATCATTTGATTGTTCAAGAATATATTGAAAAGCCTTTCCTAATGGAAGGTTATAAGTTTGATTTACGAATTTATATTCTGGTAACATCATGTGATCCACTAAAAATATTTCTCTACCATGACGGACTTGTGCGGATGGGAACAGAGAAGTACATTCCACCTAATGAGTCCAATTTGGTAAGTCACATCAAAAGAATTTATGTTTTGATTCATTTGTTCATTATGTATTTTTGGAACATTCATTATGCATAAAGACTGTGTGAATCAAAATTCTTCCTCTGAGGTTTTCATGGTCTAGAAGAATCACATGCATAGATAAGACTGCTTCTAATTTACAGATAGGGTTGTGAAAACTAAAAAAAAAAGGTGCCTGCTCTAAGCTGGCTGATTAGGAAAACGTACCCTCTCTAGATGTCGTGAGCACAAGGGTGGAATTCAGAGCATACATCTGTATGCAGTTGTCCTGTATAGACATGACTATACTATAAATAACAATAATAATCATCATCATAACTTGCAATTGACAAGCACTATAAAGTGTTAGGAAGCTCAGTGTTGGGACAACCTGTGTTTCGCTCCTCATGGAGGAGGAGGCATTTGAGCAGGCCTTCTGAAAAAGTTGGCAGTGAACACACAGAATGCAGAGGAGGCATATGAAACAGAAAAAGCAAAAATTACCAGAACGTGAGTTACTTATTTCTGTTGGAAATGAAAGAGAATTATGGGTGTACATTTACATTGACCAAATGCAAAATTAAAACATGAATTAGCCTTTTCAGTGTGCATTTAAAATCTATTAAATGGAGCTTTTTGTAGATATTTTTCCATTCAAGTGTCCTTTGTGCTGTTGTAACTATTCACGAAAATTATAATTATAATTTATGAGGCGATCATAACCATAATATAGTATTACGTATAGTTTATGAAAGTTAAATTATAATTTATTATGCACACTTGAAATTTAGTTAGACTCAACCCTATTTTTGAGTCTACTAGTTATAGTAAAAATTACAATTAATTATTGTTTCCCAGTTTTTCTGAGACATGGTTATTGTCGTCCCCCCCCCCTCCATATTATACACACAGTGAACTCTGTTAAGAGTGGTCATAGTTTCAAAAAATTAAATAATAGCTGATCATAAATGTTCCTGTGTTCAATAAACTGAGAAATGTTGTAAACCCAGCAAGGGGACGAGAAGGGATCTGCCAAACTTTTCATAGGTGAGGACGTTAAGAGAAAGACTTGTATGTTCTTTAAAGGCCACAGGTGTAGACACAGCCAATCACCAAGTCGTGTTTGAACTCTGCTACGTTATAGGCATTGTGCTGGTTTTGGAAAAACTGACCAAGACAGATACAGGGCCTGACCTCACAGAAGCAAGTCTAGTGGGGAGGCAAAAAACATATAAGCAATTATAATGCCTGATGGTAAGTGTGACGACCTGAGAGACCGAGGGTGCGATGGCAGTACACAGCAGGGGCACCAATCCCAGTGAGGGTAAATTGAGATCTGAATAATGAGCAGGTAGCCAGGATGGGGTGGGAGCAGGGTGGAGCGCCTGGCAAAGAAAGACTCAGAGGTGAAAAAGAAGAGGGTGTGTCTGGAGAAAGCAGACAAGTTCGGTTTGGCTAAAGAACAGACTAACTAAGAAAGGGGTCTGTTCAGAGATGAGGCTAGCGAGTCTTAGAATTCAGATCTTTCAAGGCTTTGTAGGCCTTGTCTAGGATTTGGGAATTCAATTTAGGATGAATGGAAACATTGAAAAGTATTAAACAAAGGAAAAAAAGGAATGAGACTTCTAAAATGTCCAACTGGTCTGCAGCGTGGGGCTGTGACACTTTCACCTTCGTGGAAAGTTGATGTGTTTAAATGCTGGTAGAGTCTTCAAGTGGACCTGTTCTCTCTGCATCTGGGCATACAGTATAGGTTTGAAGTTCAGAGGAGAGATCTGAGCTACAGGTTTGATTTGGGACTTATCAGTTTGTAGATTATAACTTAAATAATTGGAGTAGGTAAGAGTCAATGATGTAAGGTAGTAGTGATCTTTTGATAGTATTGGAAAGGGTAACACCTGGAATTTCTTTTAGGTGATAAAGTACTTTATTCTAATACCCTAAGTTATATAATTTGCTCAAGCCCACTTCATTAGGAAATCGTAAGGAAAGATCAGGAAAAAGCAAAAGCGCCTGCTGGGCTTACTGTGGTACATGTTCTCTATCACAAAGGCTCCCAGCTTCGGTTTTCACACACATGAAGGATGTTTCCCTACGTAAATATCAATATCCCTCATATATATGTAAAACTACATGATTAAACTCACAGATTGAGACTTGACAGTATAAATAAAGTGAAGTAAAAAAAAAATTTATATAAAGTAAGACCAGCATTATTTAAAACATAAGTTTAAGAAGAAAAAACTAGAAAAAAATGAAAACCCAAATGGTCTCATTGTCTGTTTTCGATGGCAGCCTGCTGTATATTTTTTTCCTTTTTTTCTCTTTCAAATTTTTAAAATAGCATATATTTTGGAATGAGCTGTATATTTCTATAAGAATTAAATGTTCTTAATTACACAAAAGGAAATTATGTGACGGAATTTCAAACATTGACATATATAATAAACATTCACTTTTTGTTACCTAGTTGGCTTACTTATAGGCCAATCCTTAAAAACCTTCATAGATCCCAAATTATGATATCAGTATGCTGAAAATTATTATATCTATATGCTGAAAAACAGGGTGTGGTCTGGTGATATCATTTTCACCCCTGCTGGGTGATATAGGACTCATAGCTGTCTTTACTTCTGTTTATGGCAAATGAGTACCTGGCGGTGATCTTTGTCAAGGTAGATATGAGATGGTGAGATTTCCAATTACGTTTACAAAGATAACATCTTAAGAAAAATATAAAGTTCCTTTACATACTTATTTACTAGAATAGCTAGTGTTTTATTATTATTATTGTTTTTGATTTTGAGATATTCTTGCCTTGAAAAATTATTTTCTCTCTCTTTTTTTTTTTGCAGTTTTTGGCCAGGGCTGCGTTTGAACCTACCACATCCGGCATATGGGGCCAGCGCCTCACTCCTTTGAACCATAGGCACTGCCCTCTCATGCATCTTTTTTAAAATTAAAGATTAATATTTTTGGAAATAGGGAATATTATAGTTTGACTGATTTCCTTTTTCTTTAGATTAGGTACTTGAAATTTGAGAACCATCAAGTTGATGCTCTTTGAGTAACTTAATTTAAAGCTTTTTCTGTTTCATGAGGATAGAGACTGTGGTCTATTTTGTTCACCTTTGTAGCCACAGTGCTCAGCACAAATTCCTGCACTCCTTAAATATTGCTGAATGAGTGAAAAAAAAAATCTTAATTAGAGGTAGGCACTTGGGTTAATAAATAACTCGAACAATCATTTCTTCATACTTGCTTCAAAGATTTCAATACCATAGACGTAAGAAAGTGCAGTGAAAATAAAATATGACGATGGTTAGTTAATAACAAATGAAAATAATAACCAAGGGTATGAAGTATTTATTTATTTGATGAAATGGTGCCATCGAGGGTATAGGACCATGAGTGGTTAGGGATTCAGGAGAGACTTGATGAATGTTTACACTAACTGAGAGTCAGAAGAGGCATATTAATTGAAAATATGAGAACTTTTGAACTTTGGACTTTTTTTTCAAGTTTATTTGAGGAAAATAGTATCAAGGAACATAGGAGTCCCAGTATGGTGCCGTAGGCAGTTGTGTTTGTCACGTGGAAGTGGCATGTTGCCGAGTGGAGCCGCCTGTTTGCTGGCTCTGAGAGCACTGCGTCTTGTTAAGAAGTTGGAAAGCGGCCTACTGATCAGCACGGGAGTGTAGACGTTTGGTTGTCCTGCTTCTTTGTTTTTTTTTTACTTACTTGAGACTTCATTTTTTATTTTTCTTTGAAAAGACATAGAATGATCTCTCAGAAAATTTCTTTCCCCAAATAAATTTGGGTTGAAAACTATAAGGGCCTGAAACATTAAGAACTACCAAAAACAAACTCAGAGCACTTTTCTTGCTTAGCAAGATATAGTTTTACTTTTTAATTTAATTTCTATATTCTTGTTAATTTGATCCTTTTTATGGTAGATATCGTTTGAATAATGTATAAAGTAACTCTGTAGACGATTACATTCTCAAGTCTTTGAAGGAAATGTGTCATTCTATTTAATTTGAATATTATCTAAATAACTGTGAGATTGTCAATCTGTATAGTGTAAAATTTAAAATTGTCGTTAGTCCTTGATTGCTATCTTTTCTGTGACAGCTCACAGTTGTAGAATCTCACACGTGGTAATGACTTTGGTTCTTACTTGTTACAGACACAGTTATACATGCATCTGACGAACTACTCTGTCAACAAGCATAATGAGCGTTTTGAACGGGATGAAACTGAAAACAAAGGCAGCAAACGTTCCATCAAATGGTTTACAGAGTTCCTACAAGCCAACCAGCATGATGTAGCTAAGTTTTGGAGTGACATTTCAGTAAGACTACACCATTCCATAATTATCTCTGTCTCTTCTCAGCATTCATTTATGGTACCATCAAGCATTTTAAAATAAAGAACAGATTCCGTTAAGTTAGGCAGATAAAGAATATTTTCACAAAGCAAGTAGAACTTAGGTTGGACGGGAGAGGGAATTTTAGATGGAGACAAAAGCATAAGAAAAGGTAGAATAGTCTGAGAATCATGAGGTGGATTATCACAAATGATCCGTGGGAGCTTCGTGAGGACTTGTGGCTGGAAAGAGTATATGGAGCCCCAGGAAAGCAAGGCTTAACTTGGGACGCAGTGGGGATGCTTATCACGTATGTTGGTCAGCTGTCCACCAATTTATTAACCCTCTAGGTATCTTCCTGATAGACTAATAACACCTGAATAGAAATTTGATTACAGCGATAGTGTTTATATATTTATCTATTTGTTTCCTAAAGGCAAATTTTGTGGAAACTCCCAAATTATCTTTACTGATAATGAGAGGACCATCTAATGGTGAAATTCATTAATCATGTATGGTAGTTCATTGATGGAAGATCCCACCTGATGATGCCTGGATGAATTCATGAATTAATGAATAGAACAGTGGGTTGAAAAAGGTTTTATGTACCTTCTAGCATCTTTTTATTTCTTTGCCAAAGTTTTAACTTCCATGTGGGTTTGGTTCTTTGGGTGAGTCTTTATGTGAAGGTAGAACCTGCTGGGTGACCTTGGTGAGGAATGTATAAAGACAATCAATCAGAAAGAAAAATGAGCATCATTACCTTTACATACATTAGTTTTAAGTGGTACTTTCCCACACAACTGAATTAAGAGAAGGTTTATAAGCAAGACTCATACTAGACAGAGGTTATGAAAATTAGCTTTTCTGTTAGAGCCTTGAAGTATGATTTTTAGAAATGACTCAAACACGGCTAATGGGGTTCTTTTATGCTCCAATACGTTTCATAGTCTTGTCTATAAATGAGCAAATTTTTGCATCATTCTTGGCTGTGATCATTCAAATGTACATTAACAATCTATAAATAACCAGCTAAATAATAAGCAACTTTTAACTTTTTCAAGTACTTTTAATTATCTTGTCAAATTTTTCTACATTTAATTATTTGAAAATTTGCTATCTTTATTAAGAACCAGTATACTTTATATAGAGCACTATTTAAGGCGAATCAGTGGGGTAACATAAAAAGAACCACAGGAGGAGTTGGAGGAGGCAATTATGCAGTAAATTTTCATCGGATCTTAGTTTATGAATTCCATGACTAACTTAAGACTTTTTTTTTCAATGACCTCTTTTTTTGGGAGTAATTTCTCTAAAAAGTAATCATCAATCTATGAAAACTAACATTCGTCAACACCTTTGTGAAGAACAGAGCTGTGTGCTTTTATACTGGCCAGTGATGAGTAAGAAATCAAGGCAAAATCAGGCCCTGGAGATTAAAAAAATAAGTGTAATCACTCCAAAAACCTCCCCACTGAATGCTTTTTATATACTTAAAGTAAAAATCTACAAATCATATTTCAAAGCAGTGACACTGTGCTGGACATTCTCAAAGCAATGGTGGAATTTCATTTGTGCATGGTTATACCTCTCCTGATTATCACATCTACTTGTGATCTTGACTGGACAGTTTAAAAGTGTTTTTCAGGTAGAAAAAGATAGGTATGTAATTCTGGGTCAATTAATATTCACTTTGCCCCATCATCTTGTCTTGGTTCACACAGATACTAGCCAAAGTTTAACTTTTTTTGACTTCTAAGTAGTTTTGGTAATATTTCCAAAGATTATATGAAATAGCCTTTATCTTTTATCTTATATGCTATGGTGGTGTCATGAATTTGATATCTGGAACAAAAACTTCTGAGAACAACCTCTCGTGGTATCTCTGATACTGATCCCCAAATATGAACTGGGCTGTGGGGAAAGAGGATGTTAACTTCCATATTCCCCATTTTTTCCCCACATAGTAAATGTTCCCACCAGACAGTGGAATATTTGTGTCTGACTTGAGAGATGGGGTTCTGGAGGAATGATGGAGTAACAATAACATTAGGCTAATATTCAGCAGCTGATACTGTAGATGTATGCTGATCTGGCCACTATGCTAAGCATGTTACACAGAATCTCATTTTGTTCTTACAAATCTACCTTGTTTGCAGTTTATATTTAGGAAAAAGTGAAACTCATGAAGTTCGGGCAGTGTGACAGGTTCCACAGCTACAGGTAGCAAAGTCAAGAATAAACCCTGCAAGTCTGACTTGAGAGCCGAGCTCTTCACTGCCCTTCTGTATGGCCTGTACCTGCAGAGAGGGAGTTAAAATGACAAACCTTTGCTGTAAAAACCAGTGAGACAGCTTTTTCATAATCTATAGCTTTTTCTCAAGCTTAATTAAATTGATAACTCAGCCTAGTACTAGTAAGGACTTCCTCACTGAAGACGTTGACATTGTCACTGGCAATACCCTCCTCACACAGCCTAATGAGCCACAGAATCATCCCTGTACAAAGAAAGTCGGCTCTGAACAGATTTTATCTTCCCCCTTTTCAGCGTTTGTCTAGGGTTCCATTCTGTTGTTTGTGAAATAATTTACTATCCTTGGACTTCACCTTCCTGCCACCCTCCTCCCTTCTGTGTGGGGCTGGTGCCTACTCCTCCCCTTACTTAACAAGGAGAAGCCATGTTTACCGGCTTCTCTTTCACGTATGCATTTCCGAATGTTTTCGAAAGTCTCTTAAATGTCAGGCACTATCGTAGACACCGGTAATGGGATTGTAAATAAGAGAGGCAATGGCCCTCCTCCAACAACAAAAGAAAAATCTCACTGGTTATAGCCGTGGTCAGTGTTAACTCAGGGCTGAGAAAGGGCTCTCTGAATGTCACAGAGCCAGACATGGCAGTAGGGGGCAAAGAGTGTTGCAGAAAGAACAGCCAGTGCAAAGGTCCCAAGGTGGGAGGAGGTGCTGGGAGGAAGTGCCACTTTCTTGAGGAGCCCAACGTGAGTGAGAGGAGTGCAGATGGAAGCCAGAGCAGGGGCAGGGCAGGAAGACAGTTTTTAAGCCTGGCCAAGGTGCTGGTTTGTGGGCCCAGTTCGTATTTGCACATCCATCCATGACATACACAGGAGTAAGGCATTTCCCCTGTTTTGTCACAATCTTTGTAGGAACTGGTGGTAAAGACTCTGATTGTGGCGGAACCTCATGTCTTGCACGCGTATCGAATGTGCAGACCAGGGCAACCTCCAGGCAGTGAAAGTGTCTGCTTCGAAGTCCTGGGATTTGATATTTTGTTGGACAGAAAACTGAAGCCATGGCTTCTGGAGGTAAGGCATTCTTTAAGAAGAAAGAGAATGTATCGCTGTTGTAGTGTGTGAAAAGAAGTGGTTTTTAAATGTGTACCCGACACAGTTTTCCCATTCACTGAGCAGAATGAGGCCTGGATGGAGTATGTGGGAAGTAGAGAATGAAAATTCAGCAAAAAGAACAGTTCTCAGGATGAATCAATATGTGAAAATATTACTTTTCCCAAATTAGCGTGGAGTGAAGTTCTGGGCCAGGAATTTTGAATGTCAGTGTGGAGCTGCTTTTATCGATTTGTCGCTTAGCTGCCCTACTATTGCCTCAGCCTCGTAGTTTCCACCACTACCCGAGTCCTGGAGATCATCTGACCTCTGCGTGGGTCCCTGGACCTCAAGGCCCTGCCTTCAGACTATCTGCCCTTCATGTTCAGTGTTCAGTATCCAGTATGACATGAATTCTATGTCTGGGGCACCCCCATGTCCGGCTTGTCAACCGTTATGCCTTCCGATTTGCTGTCAGTTACTGGTGGGCTGAGCATTGTCATTACTTCTATTTTATGTAAAAGATCACATAACAAATACAAAATGATACACGGGCTTATGCACTTGATCTTAGCCAAAAGGCCGAGAAGCGATGCAGTCCCAGGTTATGAAGGAGATGGGTTCTATAGGTTTGTTCTTAAGTTGAATTTGCATGTAAGTTGGAACAGGTACATTGATCTATTACCTTTCATAGTTGCCATTCATAAATGTGAGTTGTACACCAGTCGGACGTTTGTAACTCAGGGACTGCCTGTAAAGGAGGAAATCATCATCTGTTTGAGATTTTTTATCTTTCCTGTCAAATTTATATTTCAGTCATATTTATACCTGTTTTACACGGAAGAGACCTTACGAGTCATGTGATCAGCTGGACCCCATCCAGCACGTCCCTCTAAGCTCTCTGTCCTGTGGTCATGGAACCTTCTTCTGGCCACTGGGATACTGTGTTTTGGAAACTTTATCAGGATAACACTACGTATCTCAACAGTGTTTACTGAATTAGTTACATTTAAGGAATATATTGCCATAGAGGATGTAATCAACAACTCCTTTTCATTTTAAATTGAATTGAAATTTAGAAGTTGGAAGGTGCATCTGTCCTATCAAGGTTTGCATAAATAAATTAAATGAGCAATTTTAAGATAAAAATATTCAAAATATATTTTTTAGAGCAAAACACCCTTACAATTTGAGGGCTAAAGATTTTGTGTGTGTGTGCACGTGCATGTTCATTCATCTACTTTGACAAAATAATGTATGTTCTGTCCCCAGGCAAATGTAGTTCTCTCTTTTGGTTGTTCGAATCTTGCTTAGGTCCTAGTGATGGGATAAATGAGAGTTGCTTTGCAACTGCGTCTTGTCTTCCTCTCAGGTGAAAACACTTGACTATGCACTATGGACTTCCTTTCCTAAGGCTGACATTTTCTTCCTTAGATTTTCTGCTTTTCCTGCAGGAATCTTTTCTTGTTCTTAGCTGTGTTTTCTGCTATGCCCTGTACTTGTCTTTCATCATTGATGGGGTGTGGCAGAAATAAAGGCATGCGCATAAGAGGGTAACAGGGAGGAATGACTTTATTGATATCTTACTTACCTTTGTGTTAAATATTTGCTTTCTTGGAGCTTTCCATTACCCTTCTAAATTAGATTGCTTAGGTGAATTCTGATTTTTTTTTTTAAAGACTCAAAATAGCATTGTTTGCATGAATGTTTTTTCCTTCTTTATTCTTTCCATTGTCATTTCCAGATAAGGCAGAACTATTAAAAAAAAATCCATAGTGGCCAACAGCTGTGGATAATGAACATTTATCACATTAAAACATTTCAAAGAACCTTACTTAGATCTTGCTTTACAGTATTTCTCTCTGAGCTGAAATTGTAGCCGTGCTAATACACATTGTTCAAAACCTTTTGGCGCCATCAAGTGGAATAAAGTAGAAGGTGCTCCTGAGAATATGGTAACTTTCATTAACAACAGTAATTCGGGGTAGTGATTGCTAGTAGCAAAATTACAGACATTTTCAATCATAGGAAACATTTTTAGGGAAAAACATAGAACTTGAGTAAATTCTGAATATACTGCCAGTAGTTGAAGCACACTCATTAAACAAGGATCTGCTAAGTTACAGGTATCCTGCTGGGTGATGCAGATACAAGAAGGGAGAGACGGAATACTTGCCCTGGACTAGCGGGTATTCAGAATGTGCTTTATGGTACTAATTATAAATGTTAGTAGAAAAGCAGGAAGTAGCACAAACAATGGCATGATTAATTTCTCTGTGTACATTTGCGTAAAGAGTTAAAAAATATCTTTGCAGAAAGAACAGCTGAGCAGAGTTTTTAGGGCTATGGAAGGTGGGGAGGGGCGGAGGGACGGCAGAGATATGGGGGCAGAGGAACTGCACTTATTTAGGAGCACATGATGTAGAAAGTTCTGGATACTTTGATATGTGCACACAATGTGTGTGTATTTTGGTCAAACTATTGTTTTGATCAGTTAATAAAAATATTCACTAATTAAATTATTTTCTAATAATTTTCATTTTTGCATGCATTACAAGCTGCTGAGTTTTCAGACTGTAACATCTGCTGGGCTTGGTCTGTTTTAGAATCAATAGGAAATGAGTTTCAAAGAAACCACCAGCATTGTGGGGGCGACATTTGGCTGGGTAGACATTATCTAATTTTTAGTTGCCTCTCTGCACCATGTGTGGTTCTTTGACTTTTTTTCTCTACCTTTTTTGTAATTTTTTTTTTTTAAAAGCAAGACCAACCTTCAATGATAACCTAAACTGAAAAAAAGATTTTCTGCCTTTCTACATACTCATTTATCTTGTGCAGGTACATTTCACCATAGATCAAATTCTTTTAGAGTAGATGGAAGGATTTGAAATAGGTAAGAAGAAGTTGTTTTGTTCTAAGTATTAGTATCATCCTCGGGGAGGGCTGTGTGGGATATACCTGGCAGAATTCCAGATCACAATTTGGAATGGAACCCTAAGGCATTCTGTAAAGATAGATTACATTCCAGTGAACCACTTAATCATCAGTTCCTAAATGTCTGGCTTATTATAAATCTTGTCACGTGTACTAGCAAAACTATCTGTTACAAATTCCAGAGATTTGAATCAGTATGGTCACATGATTTTCATATTACTTTACGCTTTCTTTGCACTTGTAAGGGGAAATGCTTAGAGCTTTGAAGTAAAAGATTAATAAACTCTCTTTCTCAAATTGACCTAGAATAAATGCTTTTTCTTGCAATTTTCAAGCTATTTCCTTCTCCTTGAGATTGCATTACAAAGACAGGAATATGTGCATCACCTTTTATATCAGAAATAACAAAGAAATCAAAATGCAACGTGATGTGATGTATCCCTAAGAAGGAGTTCGGGCGCCCATCAGAATGGTGACATGATAGAAGATCTTCATGGTACTTGGTTAAGAGAAAAACTTGGGTTATAAAATAACGTGTGGT
This sequence comes from Arctocebus calabarensis, assembly GCA_963573935.1. NCBI lineage: Eukaryota > Metazoa > Chordata > Mammalia > Primates > Lorisidae > Arctocebus > Arctocebus calabarensis. The sequence goes on from CAUYON010030648.1 coordinate 79,949, forward strand.
TAGTGTAGACATGCATTATATATGTATGCATAGAAAATACCTGGAATACCATCTAACAAATGGTTAGCAATGCACTGGAGTAGTGTGATTACAGGTAATCTTTTATTGTTTGTTTTGCTTCTTTTTACTAGTTTTTCTGCAGTGAGTTAGTGACACAGTTCTAACTAGCAACGTATTCCTGGATGGTTTCTAGAGTCTAACATGTTACTTCTTCATGTGTTAGTTATAGAATGTGTGCTTTTGCTTCCTTTATCTCTTGTGGTGAGGACTAGGATGAGGACTAGTAGCTTACGTGTGTTTGGAGATAGCCTTAGGGGTTAGTGGCTGGTCAGGAAGCTAAACTGTAGTTTTTATCTCATTCATGTTCTAACCAACTGATTTAATTGAGTAAGTAATTTTCTTAAACATCTGCTACATTTTAGTAAGAACAACACAACCCAACAACAACAAAGACAAAAACAAAAAACCCAGCTCTTGAAGTGGTAGAATATTTTATAAGGGATTTCAGAGTACATGTACAATTATTTCTTACTTTTCATTGTATTGAATTCCTGGAAATGGCATTGGAAAGTAGGACATTCATGAATGGCTCATTATTCCCATTAGTCCTCGCACAGTTAGGAAAACTCATAGAGGTTAGTCTTCAGCTACCCTTCATGGTGTCTTCTGAGCAATATAGTCAGTGTTTTTTGAAATGAAAATCGATGAGTTTTTGTTTGAGTCAGGTAGAAAAAAAAACTTCATTTGTTAGGCAGCAATAGATGAACTCATCAGCAAGGTCTGAAACTGTGACAAGAGGACACTGATAGTGTCTATATTTTAAATATAGACATATAATTATTACTGTATTGGTTACATAATTGTTACTTACCTTTTTGTCAAGAGAAGTCACTTTTAACTTCACTAAACTTAAAACCTAGCGTGCATGGGGTGTAACGGGTTGGAGAGAGTAGAGGAGAGAGATGACAGATGATGCTGACAGTGAAGACCCTGAACCAAGTCAGCGGCAGGGAGGGTGTGGTGCCAACAGCCAGCTCCTGTCACTCCGTGACCCAGGGCCTGGGGAACGGAGGTGGGCAGTGGTGACCCGGCCATCCACCATGCAAAGCTTGGAGATTGATTGTGAAGGCCTATTGGCTGATCTCACATTAGACTAATAAATGCTGAATATTTGTTTGACCTTCCAACATGTGGCTACGCACATCGCTTTCTTTGTAAATTTCAGATTAATCGAGCCCCAAGCTTTGGAACTGATCAGAAAATAGACTATGATGTTAAAAGAGGAGTACTGCTCAATGCCCTACAGCTGCTAAACATCAGGTAAAGTACCCCCCGTGTTTTGGAATCTTTTCCCTCCGTATTTAGTATAGATGAATTGTTTGTACATGAAATTGGCTTGTAATCGTTTGTATTTTTGTGTTCTTTATTTTTAATTTCTTGATTCTGTCCTCTAAACCTCTCTCTTTTTTCTAAATACATTTTCCCCTCCTCCTGCATACTACTTTTCCTGCTTCCCAGATAATACTTTGTACCTGCTGTAAATATAGTTAAATGACAATGTTGGTATAATTATTAGTCAGAGAAGTCATTCAGGAAAATAAACAGTTTCAATTATGGATTTCCTACCTTTTCTGTCCAGGGATCTGCCTTCCCACTATAACCTGCTGCCTGCATTAAAAAAAAGACAGTTATTCAGGGAGGGTTAAGTTTCCTGTTCAAAGTATAGGCAGAAGGTAAGTAAAATTTGAGGAAAGTTGTGGTTGGTGTGGGTGCAGGGCTGGTTGCAGTGTACATGATCATAGATTTCAAATATCTGAAATGATATTATGTGGGAAAAACATTTGGCTCATTATAAAAGAAAGTCGTTAGTCCTTTAACTGAACTGCTTTGTGAAATAGTAAATTCTCTGTCGTAAGTGCTCAAAAGAGCTGAGCATGTTGGATTACAGGAATGCAGGTCATTTAAGCTCAGAGATTCTGTGATTTCAATTCACTCTATTTGCCATTTAAGCACTCTAGGAAAGTTATGGGATGCTTCCGAGCACTTTTTAAATTTGAGAAGTTTTCAAGCATTTGACAGGTGCCTAATTAAGAAGAAGCTTTATGTGGGCAGCTTCTTCTTAATTAGGCACAATTAATTAAGTGGGACAATTTAAAAAAGAGACAGACATAAAAACCTGTTCAGAAATTTTCATATGGCTTCTTTTGCCGGATGAAAGATTGGCATATGTAAATTCTACTTATATTTCCATTATCCTAAAAGAAATGAGGAGAAAGGAAAGAGATATAGAGTGAGGATTTTTTTTTGTTTATCTTATGCAAGTGCATTAGGTATTTTAGATTATTTAAGCAACATGCCTATTTGTGTACACAAGTTTACTATTGTTTAAGGGAAGCTTTGTGCTTGTTTTTTTTTTGTTCTGTTTTGGTTTGGGTTTTAGCATGACTTTTGACTTTGCCAGTGATGTACCCATTCAGAACATGGTATTTTTGGTCTTTTTAAAAATGAGTTATGTACAGCTAAGCAATCAGAAATTTCTATACCTAAAACTAAAGGAAAGTTGGAATTCATCTTTCTTAGGGCTGTTCCACAGAGCATTTAGCACATATCTTAAAATTTAGGACATGAGCTAATGAGATTTATGTTGGAGCTGGGCCTTTCCTCTCCAGCTGGATGGAAAGTTCCAGAAGAAGCCCCTGTGTTAGACTGGATTTCAGCTGGACCTGTGATGGGCACATCTTGGGAACATAAGCAGGAACTAGCAACGCTTGGAAAATTCTTGCCTTTTTATTAAATATCTAACAGGATTAATTTTCACATGGACTTTTATTTTAGAAAGAACCATTTTTCTGTGATTCTAGAAATCCCCTGTTTATGTTTATTTTAATCAGACTGTTGTAATGATTTTTTATCTTTAAGTTATCTTTCTGCTCAAGAAACTGAGTAGGTTTCTATTACCAACTCTCAGCCGAGGTTCTTTCATAATGTGTATAACTTAACCTCAGAGATTCCATCTTCTTTCCTATTTCTCTCTGACCCAACTGTTTTGGTTAGGTTAGGATGATTACCTCATTGTTTTTCCCACACAGCTTGCTCTTTCACTGTGATGATTTATTCTATTCCCTACCCTGAATGTCTTTCTTTACTGCCTGTGACTCAAATCCCATCTTTTTTTATGAACTGTTCCTTTTGGTTCAAATTAATGTTTCCTTTCTTTGTGCTCTAGAAGGAACTGTGGTCTGCAAAGTACGTGGCTCACCACTGTGTTCACTCTGTTACCTTCTGTACTGTTTTACCTGGCCATGAAAAATCATTACCTGATTTTTCTTTTCAATTTGATTTAAGCTCCTTAAAGTTGAAGAGTGTATATTTTATATTGTTCACAATTCTTAGTACAGTGCTTTCTTTATAGTATGGCTCCATGTATACCCTAAAATTCATTTTGTAAACATGTGCTTTTAGCCTCAAGGAAATCTGGAAGAATGTTATAGATTGTTCAGAATGTTCCATCATTTCTGCTGTGAAGACAGAACCTCACGTGGAGGGGATCAGAATTGCTCCGTTTGCACTTGGATGGCAGAATGCAATTTGGATTCAAATTAAAGTAATTCTTTGAGACATTAGGCTTGGGGTCTTTAGAGACAAGAGAGCATGAAAGGAGTCTATATGTAGAAAAAGTAATAGTTCCTTTTTCCCTGTAATAAAAGGAAAATCCAATTATATTGTGGTGGCATTCATGGGTTGATAAGAAGAATCTTTTTCTGTAAGTATTCTATTATAATCTTTAAAATAGAATCTAGAAAAGTCATTCACAGTCCCATGAGTCCCTGGGTCTGAAATACCTTTTAATTAGATTAGATTAAATTAAATTACCTTTCCCTTATTTAGAACTAATTCACGAGCTACAGGTTTGTAGTCTTTAATGCTCCTGTGCCCTTGAACATTTGTCCTCGCTGGCCTTCTCCGGCCCTGGTCTCAGGGTCGCTAGCCACTTAACTTTGAGCATTTCTCTGTCTTCTCTTACAGTTTCTCTCACATTCAGTTCTTGTCATTTTTTGATGTGTTCTTGCCTCAGCCCTCTTTCCTTCCGTGTCAATCTCATTCACTTTTGTGGCATCATTTGTAAGTCTGCCCCTGGATTCCCGAACTACACATGAATGGAGCGAGACGTAACTGGAGGGCCTCTCGCTGTCTCTGACCCTCCCTGGAATCTGATTCCTGCATTTGCAGCTCTCTGGGGACCGTGGGCGCTGGGCACCTCTGGGCCAGCCAGTGCTCTATAAACACACAGGGAGTCGTGAGCCAGCATGGAAGCAAGCGAGTGGCTAGATGAATGGATGACAGTTCTGATGACACTTTAATTTCAGCATGACTGCAGGTGAATTATTTTTTTCTTCAATCACATTGCTGGGTTTATCGCCTTTTTCTCTGCTAACGTTAGCAAATATCTCCCACCCACAAAGTATAAATCTATTAATTCAGGTGTATTTTCTGGAAACTTTTAAAGAGCTTTTAATGTGTTTTCTAGCACTTTAGAGAAACAGGAGATACAAAAATAAACAAAATGTCCTCTCCTTAAGTAGTTAGTTACTGAAAGGGCAATGCACACATATAGTTACTGAAAGGGCAACGCACACATATAGTTACCGAAGGGGCAGTGCACACGTATAGTTAATGAAGGGGCAATGCACACTTTTAGTTACCGAAAGGGCAATGCACACGTATAGTTACCGAAGGGGCAGTGCACACGTATGGTTACCGAAGGGGCAGTGCACACATATGGTTACCGAAGGGGCAGTGCACACGTATGGTTACCGAAGGGGCAGTGCACATGTATGGTTACCGAAGGGGCAAAGCACACGTATACACTCACATACAATACAACGATAATCACACGAACCTAGTTTTCTGTCTTTCTTTGCTTTAGCAGTCAGTGGCAAAACCACCCACGTGAAAGTCTGGGCTAGAACGCTGGGAGTTGTCCTAAACTCCTTTTTTTCATTACTAATCGGCTGAATCTTCTGAAACTTCTGACTGTCCATTTCTAAGCTGCCTTTCTCAGTTGAACAACTTGTCTCTGTGCTGGACCACGTTAGGGGCGTCCTTCCTGCCTCCAGCACTCATCTCCACCCCACACTGCGGCGTCCCCTCGACAGCTCTGTGAATCCCTCCGGCGTGTTTACTGAGTGTCCGTTAACACTGCAGTCGTTACTCTGGCTTGGCAGACTTGTTTGATAATATGCCCGAGTACGAGATGAAGATTATAGGAGTGGGAGAGAGGCTTAGCGGTGTGAGAGATGGGGAAAGGTAGAAAGAGAGATTGCATGCAGAAATGTCTGCTTCGCCTTCCTTTGTGGGCAGGAAAACGTTCCTGACATGCTACATTAACAGAGGTGTTCTCAGGGCTTCCAACCTCACAGTGGAGGTTGGGTGGTAGTATATTTTTCCTACAAAAAACAAAACAAAAAAACAAGCAAAACTTGGACTTTACCTAAGAAATGCAAATCACATACCCTAATCATATGTACCTGTATATTAATCTGAAATTAAAAGAAAATACAAACTCAAAAAAAGAGGTGATTCAATTTTAAACATGCTAATTTTGAGGTGTTTTCAGATAAATGGAAAACTTGATATTCGGGGCCCCAGGAGATAGCGGTATCTATTTAACTGGCACGCATGTTGCTGCTGAATCCAATGCATGAGATCACACACTGGTGCGTCTTTTGAAAAGAGGGGCCAGGACAGAGCCCTGAGGGATGCCAGCATTTGAAGAGAGATTTCTAAACTCCAATATGCCGAACAGATTGTTTCCACACTGTCAGATAAAATTTAAACTCTTTTACATTGCATACAAGGCATTTGTTGATCTTTAGACTATGTACAAGACTCTTTCTAATGTGATCCTTGCGTATTTCTCCAACCTGATCACTTCTTTTCTTTTTTTCTCTGCCGTGGATTGATCTTTCCCAGAGCCCTTTTCTGGAGCTGCTTCACCTGTTCACTCTTCTGCACTTGCTCGCGTTTACATACTCATCCACCTTTGCCTCTTTGGTGAATGTCAACTCATTTTTTCCCAGCTGGGGTAAAAATACACTATCATAAGATATACTATTTTAACCATTTTTAAGTTATTTAGAGGATGGTAGCATTAAGTACATGCACATTGTTATGCAGCTATCACCACCGTTGATCTCTATAGCTCTTTTCATCCTTTCAAACTGAAATTCTATACCCCTTAAACACTAACTGTGTTTCCCTTTCCTCTAGTCTTGTGATTCTCAACCTGTGGGTCACAACCCCTTTGGGGGTTGAAAGACCCTTTCACCGGGGTCGCCTAAGACATCCTGCATATCAGATATTTACATTACGATTCATAACTGTAGCAAAATTACAGTTATGAAGTAGCAACGAAAATAATTTTATGGTTGGGGGTCACCAGAACATGAGGAACTATGTTAAAGGGTCATGGCATTAGGAAAGTTGACAACCACTGCTCTAGTCCCTGGCAATAACCATTATACTTCTGTCTCTGTGAATCTGAGCACCCTATTCTAAGCATCTCAGAGAAGCAGAATCACATGTATTGGTGGTTTCGTTGTGGGCTTATTTCACTTGGAACAATGTCTTCAAATTCGTCCATGTTGTAATATGTGTCATCATTTTCTTTCTTTGTAAAGCAAAGGCATGTTTTTCTACGTAAAACACAACATTTCATTCTATGTTTATGTATACCAAACTTTGTCAATGCCTTAAAACCCAGCCTAAGCCTAACTTTCTATCTGAAACCTTTGCCAAGGCAAGCGGTGTCTTCCTCCTTTGTGCTACCACCACACCCACCATCACATTTTAAATAGTGCCATAGTGCCCTGTGCATTTATTCATATGCTGTGGGCTCCAGACAGTGGCAGCTACTTGAGAGCAATGGTCCTGTCTGGTTCTCTTTGTATCCTGGGGCCATATTGAGAATTAGCAGATAGTGGGGAAAAATAAAATTTGTATCAAAGACAATGTTGCAGGGAGGGCTCTTCATTCAACTACTTGTAGAGAGGTAGAGAAAGGGAACAAAGCAAAGCCTGTGCATAGAACTTCCAGTGGTCACATTACTGGAACATTGAGTATGGGAGGCCGGGGGGAGAAGGCCCTGGACGGAATCCCAGGGTGACAGGTGGTGGAAAAGGACAGGAGAAGGTGGCGAACAAAACTCCGTGTGTGTGGAAACAGTTGAAAGGAAATAGTAATTAAAATGCTAAGTGAATGTCAATCTTTGGAACTTTGGTCAGATTTTATTCTGATCTTTTCTGAGAGTCCTTGGTACTAGTTTATGTCTGTATTTACAGACATGGAAACACGCTTGTTAGAATGACAATATTCCTAAAGGTTAGTGTCAGGGCCCAGGACTGGCCAGGTGTCGAGCCCAGCCTAACTAGGTTCCAGACATGGACCTTGCTCAGGTCTCTTAGGTGCCTGAGGGCTGTCTACTTTAGCTGGAGAGAGAGAGTGTGTGTCTTAGAGAGAGTAAAGCAGTCTGCTGAGAATAGACAGATCTTAGTCTTTAGCAGCGCTCGGTCATCTTCAGCAGAGAGATGCCGTGCTGGCATTCTGCAGGCAGGAGGAGCCAGAGTCAAAGTAAGGCGTCTGTGATAGAATGCGCATGCTCCCATCTGCCTGCTCCTCCAGCCTAATATAAAGCTGATCTCGCGCCTCCCAACACTGCAGGTGTAGAGACTGCCAGTTCACCACTGCTCTCATCTCGTGAGCTCTCATGCTTGTTAGGAGAGCTGACTCCCTCTCCATGCCCTTTCTACCCAGGTGTTCCGTGATTGAGCTATACAAGTATTTCTTGTAACTCTCACTCCTAGCCATAGGCTATATGGGCTGCAACAGGTTAGACTATGGGAGGCTAGACTTTTTAGGAAAATGTCTCAGTGTGGTCGGCCTTTCTTTGTTTCTGAGTGTGTCTGAGGGGACAGCGGGTTCCTTGCTCTGCTGTGCCCTGTGCGTGTCTGAGCCACCGTGTGTCAGCCCCCTTGTCTGTGAGTGTCTCCTTGGCAGTGGACAAGCACAGAGACAGATGCTTTTTGCTTTCACAGAATACTCAGTGTACCTCAGTCCTTTGTTATTTTCCCTTCCTCTTTTTTCTTTCGTTTCCTTTTTTTGCTTCCTTACTTTTCCCCCTTGTCGATTGTTTGGTCTTTGTTTCTCTCTGTTCTTCTTACTTCTATTTCCTTTTTCTCTCTTCTCTTTCTTTTAAAATGAATGTTATGTAGAAATGATTATTCTAGATAAAATGAATATTAAAAAAACATGAAAATGTTAGGCGCCATCTAAACCATGACATTCCCCTGCTCCTGAGTGGGGCTAAGCCTAATTTGTATCAGTCGTTGGAAGTGTCAGTGGAGTCACTAAAATCTTGGTGACATTCCTCTCATTGACTAAGTCATCAGAGCGTGTCCATTTTTACACCAAAATCATCTTCTAAACTCACCTTTTTCCTCTTAGCCCTCTGATGTTTCCCTGGTCCAGGCCTTCCTATTTTATATTTGCTAATGAAATAGCATTTTATCTTAACTTCTTTCTTTGTTCCTTATCCACTTCTAAGCCGCTGTACTCCAAACCAAGGGCATAATCCTGAGCACATGCATAATCTTTAACAAATGAAAATACCATTAGGCCCATCTCTTTTTTTAAAATTCATTCCTCCTCTCATTGTTTAAAGTTAATGTGAGGCTCAATAGTGTAATATTCAAGCCATGATAAGCTGAGTTGCTTGTGTTCATCAGTAACTCTAGCTGTCCTGAATGACTTGCAGTTTTCTGCCTGTGTTTCTTTTTCTCCTTTCCCGACCACCTGTTAAACTCCTGACACTCAAGCCTCAGTATTGTCATGAGGGAGAATGGATCAGTTTTGTAGCATTCCTGCCAGTTCCATTGTGAAGGTGCTTTATACTTGAGACAGAAGGACACTGCTGTCTGGGACCTTGGCCCATGGTTTCAAGCAGTCTCCTGATGAATCGAGTAGGGTGGTTTGTAAGCCTAAGTACTTCTTTTTTTTGCAGTTTTTGCAGTTTTTGGCTGGGGCTGAGCTTGAACCCACCACCTCAGGCATATGGGGCTGGGACCCTATCACTGTGAGCCACAGGCGCCACCCGGGCCTAAGTTCTTCTTTTACCTCTCCCCTCCAGAAGCTGGATGAGTAGCCTTCTTGTCCCTTTCTTTTAGTTCAGTCTCTTATCTGGGCCCTTCCAGGGTGAAGAGTGTAGAAGGCGTGCAGTTGTAAGCTCAGGGATAAGAACCTTTTCTTCCCAAGGGTGCGGGCAGAATTGGGTTAGGTTTTCCTTTTGGGGGGGGGCCTGTGAGGAGTCCACCCTGTTTCTGCTCTGTCATTCGGGGGTGGTACATAGTGGGCAAGTTGGAGAGGTTGGGGAGAAAAGCCCTTAGACTATTGTCTGTCGCAGAATGGCAGAGTGGAGGGAGAAAGGGGTTCAGAGGAAAATTGTCCCCCAACAGGACTTGTCCTGTACAATTCAGAGATTCAATTTTTATGATTGGGCAAGAAATGAAAAGGACAAGGCAGATGTCTTTAAACAGATGGCGATGGGTAGGCTGGGAGTTCAGTCAGAAATAAAAATGTATTCAGAAACAGTCAGTATAACTAGGAGTATTTAAATATAAATGGAATCAGTTGAACAGGAAACGAACCAACATTTCTTAACTACCTATTAATGTTGCCATTTTTTAATGTTTTAACCTTTAAAAGAATTCTAGAAAGGAAATATTGTTACCAGTTAAAAGGTGGAAACAGATTCAGTAGCTGGTTGACCACAGTCTAATAATGGATAGCTAGTTAGGTTGCTCAGTGGGGTGTGGAACTGGTACTCTCTGACTCTTTAAAACCTACACTGTTTCCATTTTTTCTGTAATCTTCACAACATCTATTTGCCGTAGGGAGACCCATATCTGATGGATGGTCAGATGACAACCATGTATGAGAATGTGTAAATTTAATAAACATTGATTTCTGCCTCCATTCCGTCTCCTCTTCTGCAAATTCTCCTCACGGGACTAAGATCAGAACTTTCTTTAATTTTAGAATATGATCTTGTGTTTATATTTTAGGACCAGTGATAAAAGGAGAAACTTGGCCAAACAAAAAGCTGAGGCTCAAAGGAGGCTTTATGGTCAAAATTCGGTGAAAAGGCCCTTACCAGGCTCCTCGGACTGGGAACAGCAGAGACACCAGTTGGAGAAGCGGAAAGAAGAGTTGGTATGACAATTTTAACAAAGCACTCGCCGTCTGAATTGTATGATTCCATTGTCAGGTTTTATTTGTACAATCTCTTTATTTCTAGAAAGTGAGACTCGCTCAAGTGCGAAAGCAGATCTCGCGAGAAGAACATGAAAATCGACATATGGGGAATTACAGGTAACTGTGCTGCCATTTTTGTATAGATTTTAAGAAGTGAAGTGTCAAAGCAATCATTCTGTGTTTTTCAACATTTAGCCTTATTTTAAGCACAGTTCTTTCTTTCAGAGAAAGTGCTTTTTTCATCGTATTTTTGAAGAAAAGTGGTCAGCAAGTAGGTGGTGCAGCTCGCGAGCCCTGCCAGTCCAGCTCTGGGTGTCAGAGGAGGCTTTGGAACTGGCTGTTACCCTGTAACTGAATGCAGTGGGAATGTGGCATTTTAGGAAAGTCAGGACTCAGGTCTGCTAGTGTCCTTCCTGCTAATTCACAGTGGTTGCTGGCCTTTCTTTTAAAACTCCAATGCTTCAGCAGCTAGGGGAAATGGTGACGATGTCTGCGGGAGCTGAGTAGGAGACAGTAGAGAGGTGTGTGGACGGTGCTGAACTGAAACCCTGCCGCAGCAGCACCCTTGGCGGGATCCAGAGGGGACCTCCTAAGCTCCTCATTTTCTGGGAAAGCTTGCCCCTCCTCACAGGTTTTGACTTGTCTCTGCAGGATGAAGGAATGCGTGAGGGCAGAGTTTGTTGCACCTGTGGGACGGTGTTCACCCCTGGCCTTCACATCATCAGTAGCTGTGACACACACATTCCTCCTACCTTACCTCCACCTGATTCTCCCACTGGAGAGAAAAGAGACCGTGAGGACGAATGCCTGTCACTCTTGTATACGTTGTCACCACACTAAGTCAGAAACTTACACATGATCCCTCATCATCCAACATTGCCCCATCGAGTTCACCTTGTCTCCAATTTGTCCGATTGCCATTCTTCTCCACCCACTCCGCCCAAACCAGATCCTCTACTGTACCCTCTGGAACTGTTTCATTTAATGATAATTCCCTAGATAAACTTTGTCTGAGTGGAATTGATGAATTTCTCATAGGTGTATTAATCTTTGTTTCTAGCACCTGGAAATGTGACTGGCACAGAGTAGAAAGTCAAGGATTATCTATGCAGTTAATCTTACTACTGAGCTGTGATAGCTTCTTTTAAACACATTGGTTTATCTAATTTTATTGTAGACGAATTTATCCTCCTGAAGATAAAACACTGCTTGAAAAGTATGAAAACTTGTTGGCTGTTGCCTTTCAGACCTTCCTTTCAGGAAGAGCAGCTTCCTTCCAGCGGGAGCTGAATAATCCTTTGAAAAAGATGAAGGTAAGAGAAAAAGCAGAAAAAAAAAAAGGAACAAAACCAAACAATATGTCTTTGAAAACGACCCACCTTGGTCCTACATATGAAGCCATTTTGAGATGCACTTTCCATAGGCTTCTCATTTTTATGGTTGGTAACATTTCATAAAGAACCAAGTGATTTGTAAATAAGATATGTGACAGGTGAGATTATGGAGTAGAGAATTTTGGTATTATGTTGTAATATCACTATGTTGTAAAAGCATGTCTTATTACATAGATGTGTACCTGCAATAAAGGAAGGCATTGATGAACCTAGTGGTTTGTGATTTTCTGTTCTCATTATTTGAATTATAACTAACATTATACAGTATTTTTTTCTTGATACTACGTAGACCTAGCATATAAGAGGAGGTAATTGAAAAACACACATACACAAACACATTCTAATCTGTTTACCTCAATAAAAGGTCTATTCATTTTCGACTACAGCATAAAGAAACCACTTCATTTATTTGTTCATTATTCTGCAATTTTGGGTGGGCACAGCTGAGCGATTTTTCTGCTGGTCTTGCCTAAAGTGAATCACACAGTAGCATTTATTTATTATGCTTATTATTGTGTATTTATTATGCTTTATTTATTTATTTACTAGCCCCAGAAAGCTCAACTGGGTCTAGAAATTCAAGGTGGCTTCCCTGGTTTCACTGTGGTGTCAGGTCACTGGGATGTCTGGAAGCTGGCTGGGCGTCCCCTCCTCCCTGTGTGGTCTATCAGCAAGGCAGCAGATCTATTAAGAGAGTGGCCCAGACTTTCAAAAGGGAAAATTTCGAGAGGATTCTCTTTATCCAAGCAGAGTCTCTCTGACTATTATAAAGCTGATTTCTGCTCATATATGTCCAAAATTGACAAATGACCCCAAAATAGAAAGTGAACACATCTCTCCTCACCTGGAAGAACTTGTCACTCTCTGGAATTTAGTTTCTTTGCCCTAAGAAACTAAATTCAAAACTATCTATCAAAACTTTCTAAAGTTTTGAAAAATATGAGCGTTTAGCCTATCTGGCTATTTCTAGCTGCTGTGATGAAAGCATTGTTCATTATGATCTCAAGAAGTCCTTGGGTTTCTTCTTAACTATCTTGTGTGTCTATCCATGGAATTCATTGTAGAATTATTATTTGATCAAAACTTCATAATATGAGACATCTGATTTTGTTTTGTTTTTATAATTTATTGTTGAGGGTACTATAGCTGATTGCATTTGTTAGGTAAAGACCTTCTTACAATCGTGTCTTGCCCCTAAAAGGTGTGGCACACACCAAGACCCCACCCCCTCGCTGCTTCCCTTTCTCTGCTCTTCCTTTCCCTACCCCTCCCTCCTTCTGTCTCTTCTCTCTCCTTCCCCTACCACCACCATGTCATTAATTGTCATTAATTGTCCTCATATCAAAATTGAGTACATAGGATTCATGCTTCTCCACTCTTGTGATGCTTTACTAAGAATAATGTGTTCCACTTCCATCCAGGTTAATACAAAGGATGTAAAGGTTCCATCTTTTTAAATGGCTGCATAGTATTCCATAGTGTACATATACCACAGCTTG